>JAQHUG010000003.1:6119576-6141783 GCA_028555095.1 Dicrostonyx torquatus
AACTGGGGGCTGGAGAGATAGCTCAGTGGTTAAGAGCATTGCCTGCTCTTCCAAAGGTCCTGAGTTCAATTCCCGGCAACCACATGGTGGCTCACAACCATCTGTAATGAGGTCTGGCGCTCTCTTCTGGCCTGCAGGCATATACACACAGACAGAATATCGTATACATAATAAATAAATAAATATTTTAAAAAAACAAAAAAAAAACAAAACTAAGAGCCAGTGAGATGGCTCAGTGGAGAAGTTTCTCAAGCATAAAGATCACAGTGGAAAGATTTAAGAAGCCCTTGTGTAAAGCAGGAAAGGGTAGAAAGACAAGTACAGGGTGTGGGAAGGCCTTCAATTCATCAGCCAGCCCCATCTCTCAGGTCATGCATTCCTACCTGCACAGTGATGGCTGCCTTCTTAGTCATAGTCTGGTACATGCCAATGAAGGCCACGTTGTTGTCTAGATCATAGACAGGGCACTAGAGGGGAAGGAAAGAAGGGGCAGATGGACACGGAACTGGGCCCTGCCCCCTTTTTCTAATGTCCCAACTACTTTCTGGTGAAGAATAAAATGAGAGACAACTTACTAGGACATCCTGGATGGAGACCACTGAGCAGGGAAAGGCCTTCTTGGAAGTCACCTTGACAATTACAGAGTCTACGCCATCAGGAAACTCGTATTTAAAGTACTGAGAACATAGGAAGGGGAGAATGCTGTCTCAGGAGGGAGCTCTCCCTGGCCCCTCTAAAGAAGTCTCCTACAAAGGAGGTGCCAGACTCTTCTTGGTTCAGGAAATGAAGCTACCTGGAGAGAAGAGCCTTGACCAAGAGTAGCCCACTTCTGCATGACCCTGAGCGCCAATCTCCTGCAACCTCAGCTGGGCACACAGGACAGTACATGAGAGGTAGAGTGGGGAAGACAGCATCTAGACCCTGTCACTGCACTGTGCCAACCCATCTATCCACATAGGAGTTCCGAGAGACCTGGTAGCCTTAGCTATCCCAATGACTACTCCTGCTCTCATGTTCAAGACTCACCCCAATTTTCTTTTGGTTGCTGTTGCTATAATGAGGCAGAGCTCCTGTGTAGCCCTGGCTGGCTTGGAATATACTATGTAAACCAAGTTGGCTTTGAGCTCAAAGATCCACCTGCTTCTGCCTTCTAAATGCTGGGATTGAGGGCAAGTGCCACCATGCCAAGCTAAGAGATCCCCTTTTTTGTTTGTTTGATTGGTTGGATGGTTTGGGGAGGAGGGGTTTGAGACAGGGTTTCCTCTGTGTAACAGCCCTGGCTGTCCTGGAACTTGCTTTGTAGACCAGGCTGCCCTTGAACTCACAGAAATATCCCTGTCTCTGCTTTCTGAGTGCTGGGATTAAAGGTGTGCACCACCACCATCTAGCTAGAGACCCCCATTTTGGACAAGGGATTTTACCTGGGGCTGGGCTGCAGTGGTATTGAAGGTAAATGGCTCCCCAGTCCTAAGGGCAGAGAAGAACCTCACAGTCACTCCCAACTCTTGGGAAGAAGCCTGAGGCTTTATGGTCCTCTCATTCGACCCTGATTACCTGAGTACAAAATTGTCCACACGGTTGACTCGGAGCTGGTAACTGGTGTTGACTGGTGACAGGGTGGACACATCCACATAGAAAAACTGGACCTCAGACTCATTCTTGGTGGGGGGTTGACACAGAGTTCGTTCAACTTTTTGGTAGAGGTACTTACGCTGATACCTACAGTCCAAGATAGAAAGGGTGTGACTAGTCCCAGCCAGCCTGGCACTAGACCAGTTCTTTCTGTCGGGTCCCCATACCTCCCAAGGCACTGGGCTCAGGGAGCAGGGAGGAGAAACAGAAGGGTCTCCTGGGTGACACTCCCTTCAAGGCCTGGCTAGGCAGCCCCTCCCTTCATCCCCAGGTCCTACTCACAGCCCTCGCAGGATTAGGGGCACCTGGAAGGACACAACAGCCTCTTTCTGGCGGACCACGAACAGCAAAGGTGCCTCTTTCTGCTTGTTCAGGACATTCACCGACACTCGCACGCCCTCAGTCTGCAGAAGACAAGAAGTGCCCTCACTCAAACTCAGCCCCTCTGTCCCTCAAACACATGATGCTACAGACTGCATGCCCTGCTCTGCCCTAGGCCATCCATCCTGGCCTGCCAGGACACCATCTATGCTTCTGCTTGTGTGGGAAATAAGCCCTGTCTCGAGGAGGGGCTGACAACGAGGGACATAAGGCTTGGCATCATTTGCTTGCTCTTGGAAGATGTAGCAGGTCCCAGACAACTGCAGGATATGCAGAAAAGACCTTAGGAGGTTCCAGGGTAGCCCTCGTGTGCGCGCACACGTGCCTGGGCACACACTGACAGAGGAGAGCAAGAAGTGTCCTCAATCTTCCTCTTGTGAACTAGGAAGCCAGCAAGAAGCTCCAGTTCCACGGCTACTCTGGAGGCCAGAGCCCTGCAGGGAGGGGCAGACAGGAACAGTGCGAAGACTGTTGAAATCCAAGTCGCACTCTATTTTTGACCAAGGGCCAAGCTGTGAAGTGACTTTACCTTGGAACCTCAATTCTCCCCTCTAAATAAGCCACCCTTTGGTGTGGATGAAGCCACACAGGACAGTGAGAGTTTAAGTGACAAATCACAAGAATATTATACTTCTTAGGCTGCCGAAACCAAATCTAGGTAGGGGTAGCATTTCCCCCAAGGGGTAGGTGCCACTTTTAGGATGACCAGGGACACCAGACTGAAAGAAGAGAGATCAAAGTTCAGGGAAATGGATTCTGACTTGCCAGAAACCAAACCCCTCTCCATCCCAAAGAAAAGCCCAGATGCCTCATTTTCAGCTCCACAGCTTCCCAGTTGATCCAGCTCTGGCCTAGGAGGGAGAGCAGGAGGCCACAGCCAGGCAGCACTCTGCCTGGGCCCGGCTACCCCGCCTTCTACTTTCACCACTGGGGAGAAATGAGTAAGAAATCAGAGTCAGTTCTGAGCTCGAAACAAACTCCCTTTCTCTTGCCACTCGGCTTGTGGAGGGCCTTATCTCTGTCAATGTACAAGGCCAGCTGGCTTTCCGAGGCAAGCAGGTCTGCCTCCTTCACCTCCCTGTGAAGTGTGGCAGTAAAACTTGCTGGAGCAGAGCCTTTCAGTTCTAAATTGGCTCCTTTTGGAGTTGTCTGAGCAAGCCCGGTAGAAACCAGTTTCTCGACCTCACACATCTACCAGGTTGAGAGTCAGGGTAGGGAGCAGAGTAGACCTGTCCAGATCACAGCTGGTGGCAGGGAACTTCCCAGGCTGCCCAGCTGGAGCTGCAGGGAAAACTGGTGGGAACGAGGCCTCGGCAAGGGGAGGGCAGCTCGGAAGCTGGCGGAGAGGGCAGGGGTGACATAAAGGCTGGGTTGGGCGCCCACCCTCTCACCCACCCTCTCAGCCGCCTTGCCGCAGTGGAGCCCCGAGCTCACCCGGTTGCGGGTCACGGTGTGGTTGAACGTGTAGATGTTGACCAGCTCGCTGTTGACGTCGTCCGCGTAGGTGCGCTCAAACTCCGCGTCTTTCTGCGAGACGTTCTTGGGACCCAGAGCCCCCAGGTGACTCTCGACGGCGACCACCAGGAGCAAGCACAAGGGCAGACTCCGAGCGAACATGGCCCGGGGCGGTGGCGGCTGGCGACAGGACGGCGACCGGGCGCGTTGCGGCTGCCGCAGCAGCTTCCAGCATCTCACCAGGACCAGAACTTTAACCCCGGCCGGAGATAGGACGCGTCCCCTCCCTGGAGCCGCTCCTGGACCTCACGCGGACCCCAGATCGCGTGGGCGGCACCGCGACCAGCAACACCGGCCCGGCCCAGCCCGGCCGGAGACCCGGCGTCAGCTCGCGCCCGGAGAGCGGAGGCAGCGGTGGCCCTGGTCCGAGACTTCCCGGACGCGGGCCCTTTAAGGGCGGCGGACGCGACGCAGAACCCTGGGCCACCAGGCGCCGCGGTAAACAGCGGGGCTGCGCCCGCTCCTGACGTCAGGGGAAACCGACGCGAGTTTAAAGGGCCAGGCCGCCTCTAACTGCTTCCCACGCTGCCGTCGTCGCCTCCTTCACCGACCTGCGAGTGCCTAGAGTGACTTTCTTTCTTTTTTTATTGAAGGATCACTAGGTGTTGTATTCTTGTTTTTGTGGTCCGCGATTTTTGTTTTTTGGCACAGGCTGGCCTGGAACCGATTGTGTAAGCTTGAGGGCCTTGAACTTCTGGCCCTCCTGCCTCTATCGACTAGTAATGAATTTCGCCTAGAATAACAGGCGAAATTCACAGCGCCCAGTAAGGTGCTGGGTCTTTTTTTTTTCTTGGTTTTTCGAGACAGGGTTTCTCTGTAGCTTTGGAGCCTGTCCTGGAACTAGCTCTTGTAGACCAGGCTGGCCTCGAACTCACAGAGATCCTCCTGCCTCTGCCTCCCGAGTGCTGAGATTAAAGGCGTGCGCCACCACTGCTGGGCAAAGTGCTGGGTCTTGTTGACAGATGTTCTCTTTGCTGGAACAGGAATTCTCCCCTCAAACCATTAATCCCAGCCTCATTTTTTTTCTCTTTGTAACCACCTGCCCACTAAATGCCACTCCTCTCCCACTACAGGGTCACATTGTTGCCAGGACAAAGATGCCTTCCAACCTAGGAGCTATTTCCCTTCTTTGCAGAGGCTATTTTTGTTTATTTGTTTGTTTGGTTTTTCGAGACAGGGTTTCTCTGTGTAGGCCAGGCTGGCCTTGAACTCCAAGTACGGGAACTAAAGGCGTGCCCCCGTTTGTTTTGACAAAGCCCACAGAAAGATTCTGACCTTTAGTGTCAATTGGCAAAAACTTTTCGAGGAAATATTTTGGCACTATATTTCTAGAGGTTTAAAAGAGCTTTATACCCTTTAGTACAGTCATTCCACCCCTGGGACTGTATCCTGGGAACAATTTAAAAAAATATGTGGGCAACAAAATTCACATCTCCGTAATCTTGAGAAAGCTCAAAAGACACTGCTTGTCCACAGTGAAGGAGTGGTTAGATGCACCACTGTGAAGCCATTAAAAATGGATTCTTAATAACATTTAAGAAACATAAAATTAGGGAATTCAGGATTGACACTATCTATATGAGGTATATATTCCAAATTTCAGACATAAACAGAAAAACATGGATAAAAACTGAGCTGAGATGGCTTAGTGGGTAACTGCACTTGCCATGTAATAGCCTGGCCTGAGCTCCACACCAAGAACCCACGTAAGTAGGAGAGAAGAGACTCCACAAATTTATGCCCTGATCTTCACACATCTGGCCCGTGTTCTCACACACAGGCACACAAATATTTTATAATGCATAATGGGTGGACAAGGTAGTCAGAGGATGTAGATGCTTGCCATGATGCTGGATGACCTGAATTCTGCCCCTGGGACCCATATGGTGGAAGGACAAGGGAGCAACCTGACTCTGAAGTTATCATCACATTTCCACATGCATGCTGTAGCAAATGTATGTGACTCATATACACACAGGTGAAGATACTTATAAAGAAACATACACAAAAGCCGTGGGTTTAGCCCCCAGCATCATAAATAAATAACATCCTACAATTATATGTTTTGCATTTCTTTAACAAATTTATGTGTTTAAAATAAAAGAAATGTGGCCAGTCCTCAAGCTGCCAGACGTCCTGGCTGAAAGTATGCAGGCCAATGCCGCTTCATCAGAGCGCTGTCCACTGGCATGGTTACACCAGTCTTACAGGAGCGCTTGTCCACTGGCATGGTTACACCAGTCTTACAGGAGCGCTTGTCCACTGGCATGGTTNACCAGTCTTACAGGAGCGCTTGTCCACTGGCATGGTTACACCAGTCTTACAGGAGCGCTTGTCCACTGGCATGGTTACACCAGTCTTACAGGAGCACTTGTCCAGTGAGCAGCTTTAATATTTAGTCGTCCCCACAAATATTTAATAATCACATACTATGTCCCAAGTAGCCTTCTAAATTAATGGGTAAATAAACAAAATTTATTTTTTTGAACTAGACCACAGCAGGGGTAGCAACAAATCCCAGCTACTTGGGAGGCCGAGGTATAGGAATTCCAAGTACAGGTTAGCCTGAGAAATATAACAGAACAATTTGTCACTGTACAGATGGGCCAAGTAAGTCCAGAAAGTTCATTAGCAGCTCACTATGCTCATCCTTTTTTGAGGGAGGGGAGGGAATAATTGTAGGAATTAAGTCCAGGGATTAACTCATGTATGCTAACCATGTGTTTTGCCACTAGGCTAAGCCCCTAGCCCCTGCTCTGAGGTTTTGCACCTTGTTTCAATACTCATGTCAGCACATCTCAATAGGCCTGGGCCTGTGGCCCGGAAAGAGTTACTACTTCACTGCAAGGTCTCCAAGCAACTGGCCCGCCACTCGGAGAATCGGTATGGGATTTCCATGTGCCAGTTGGGTTTCACTTCCTCTCTCATTTTTAACCCTGCTCATCTTGCCAGTAAATACTCAGAAACTCAAAGAAACACTTGGACACTGACCTCAGGGCTTACTCTGAGTCTGAGAGCAGTTAAAAGGTCTACTATAGCCGGGCAGTGGTGGCGCACGCCTTTAATCCCAGCACTCGGGAGGCAGAGGCAGGCGGATCTCTGTGAGTTCGAGACCAGCCTGGTCTACAAGAGCTAGTTCCAGCGCAGGCTCCAAAGCCACAGAGAAACCCTGTCTCGAAAAACAAAAACAAAAAAAAAGTCTACTATAGGCCATGACCTTCAGGGAAGCCTGGGGGCCGAAGGAACTTAAGCTTCAAGATCAGAGCCTCTGCTACAGGCTGCTTAGTGCTCTCTGTGTACTAACTCGGGCTGTGGGCAAGGAAGCGGCCCTCTAAATGTGACCCTTGCTTGGTGTCAGGTATGGTCGTATATGGCAGTATTCCTAGCCGCTATGAGGCAGAAGCAGGAAGATCATGAATTCAAGGGTATCCTGGGTTTCACAGTAAGACCCTGTTAGAAATCCCTAATAAATGCACACCTGGGGCTGAGACCGGAAGTCGACATACTAACACTCAAGAGCTTTTGCTACAAAGTTGGAGAATGCCTCCAGGGTACATAGCAGTCACTGTCCACATTCCTGCCTGGTTTCTTTCTTCTTGGGTGGGGACGGGAGCTGGGAGACTTGTTGAGGCAGGGTCTCTCTATGTAACCCTAGTTGGCTCAGCACCCACTGTGCAGGCTAGACTGTCCTCAAACACACTGTAGTCCTCCAGCCTCAACCTTTCAAAGTGCTGGGACCACACTAGGCTCTTTCAGAAGGGCTCCTTCCCTTGGTCGAGGTCTTCAGGGCTTAACCTCTGAATGGGCAAGACCCTGGTTACCCACACCCTGGACAAAGGCAGCAAGCCCAGAACTTTCCTCAGCTTCTGCCCTTCCCTCTAGGGAGGGACCTGTTATGAATAGGTTCTTTCTGAAGCCTGCAGGAGAGTGGAGAAGGCCTGCTTGTTGGCTGTAGCAGTCAGCAGAAAAGGCAGGGCTGGTTCTCAAAGTCAGACTTGTGGGTACAGTTCCAGCTACCACAGTCTCTGCCATATCATATGAAAATCTCAGCCCAGCCAGGCATGGTAACACATACCTCTAATTCCAGTCCTGAATGGTAAAGGCAGGGAGTTCAAGGCTAGCCTCAGCAACAAGGGACCCAGTCTCAAAAACCAAAACCGACAAAAGCCCTAAAGGGACAGCCAGATCACCAGATCTGAAGACTCCTATCTTCCTGTGGGCCATCTTTCCTGAGCTCAGAAGCTCAATAGGCCAAAGAAAAGGGATCATTCACAAGGTTCCCCAACTGGCATGGTCCTAATGGCCTAACAGAATCCAATCAGGTAGATAATTTAGGAACCTTGGGGGGCTGGAGAGGTGGCTCAGAGGTTAAGAGCACTGACTGCTCTTCCAGAGGTTCTGAGTTCAAGTCTCAGCAACCACATGATGGCTCACAGCCATCTGTAATGAGATCTGATGCCCTCTTCTGGCCAGCAAGCATACAGACAGAACACTATATACATAATAAATAAATAAATCTTTTTTTTTTTTTTTTTTAAAAAGGAACCTTGGGGAAAGGATACAGCCATGCTCATGGGTAGTTGGCAGAATGAAACAGACTTTGGAATTGAGCAATGTCATAACTTTAACCCAGATAGAGAGGTTGCAAAACCAATTCTCCAAAGGAAACACATTTGGAGTTCCCTGTTCTCCTGTGACTATGAGAAGGGCTGAGTTCTAGCACTTTCTTCTATCACTCTAGTTCTGTCCCCTCCCAGGACCACCCTTGTGTCTGGTTCTCTTTCCTTCAAGGGCTATGAAAATGGCTTTACATCAAGCCAGGACTCAGTTAAACAAGACTCACTCTGCCATTCTGAGGTGCTTCAAACCTCTTGCATAGCTTCACAGGAAAAGGATTTATGCCCATGTGCAAACTAGTGGTCAGTCTTTGATATCATTCTTCAGGTTCCTTATACCATTTATTTGAGAAAGGGTTACTCACTGGTTGAGGAAGAGACATGGTCAGTTGTCCTCATCAACTTAAGACCATGAAACTCGAAATGGACAAGTTCAACAGAAGTGCTGTAATGGTCTGTCCTGTCCTTTAAGAGACAAGCCATGCCCACTCCCTCCCCAGTCCACCAAAGCAAGCTGATCTTCAGCTTCCAGCCTGAGCCTCTTCCTTTCTGTCTCTTTCCCAAAGAGGTAGTTGCTGCCATGGCTCCTCTCCTCTCCCCTCCCACCCCCTCTGCATCCCTCTCTGTTCTTCTCCCTTCTCCCCTTCCCTCCTTTTTCTTTCCCTTCCATAACACACCAAATAAATATCCAACCTCACTCTGCATGGCATGCCTATCCATCTCGATCTCTCACCTGTCACATGGCTCCCTGCCTAGGACCCGCTGCCCTTTGTGGCCCTCTGTGGTCTCAGGAACCACTGTCTGCTGCTGCCACCGCTCAGGAACCTGCAATGGTCTCATGGCCTGCTGCCCGGGACCTGCAGCATTTCTGTGGCTGTGTCCCTGCAGGGAACCTGCAGCATTTTACTTAAACTATAACATTGGTGCAGCCCCGTTTTTACTTTTAGCATTACAACCACCATATATAGGCTGCCCATAGCATGCTTCACCATTGTCAGGGCAGACATTTCATTTTTTTTTTTTTTCACTCACTGGTTTGACATTCACCAAGTAGGCTAGGCTGACGGCCAGTGTGCCCCAGGGATCTTCCTACCCAGGCCACCCCAGCCGTGGGATTGAGTGCTCACCATCATGCTTTCACATGGGTCCTGCAGACTAAACTCATATGGTCTTCCTAAAGGGCAAGCAATGTATTATCTTCTGAACCCCTAGAAAAGCAAGGAATTTGAAGTCAAGAACTTGCCTAGCACATGTGGGGCACTAGGTTTTATTCTTTGAGTCACCAAATAACATACCATTCTGGAGTCAGGCTGGAAGGTTGTGAATTTAAGACAAGGGTGAGCTATACTAGAGACTACTTCAAAACCCAACGTTAAAACCTTGCACTCTATGCCTTGGGCAAATAAATTCCAAACGTTCAAGAGCCAAGCACTATCCCTATTGTTCTTAAAACTGCAGGGGGCGAAGAATGCCTGCATACATATTTCCCCCCTCTTTTTTTTTTTTTTTTGATTTTTCGAGACAGGGTTTCTCTGTAGCTTTGGAGCCTGTCCTGGAACTAGACAAGGCTGGTCTCGAACTCACAAAGATCCGCCTGCCTCTGCCTCCCGAGGGCTGGGATTAAAGGCATGTGCCACCACCGCCCGGCTCCCTCCTTTTTTTCAAGACAGGGTTTCTCTGTGTAGCTCTGGCTATCCTGGAACTCACTCTGTAGATCAGGCTGGCCTCGAACTCAGAGATTCGCCTACCTCTGCTTCTTTAGTGATGGGACAAAAGGTATGCATCAGCATGTCCGATTTTGCATGCATATATATAAACTATTGCCCAAGGACCAGGAAGAGCAGTTTGGTTTGGTGGCAGATTTGTAATCCCAGCTAATCAAGAGGGTGAGGCAGGAGGCTCACAGGTTCAAGGCCTGCTTAAATAATTTAGCAAGACCATGGAAAGGGCTTAAGATGTACATAGCTCAGTGGTAGAGCGCTTGCCTGGTATGTGTGAGGAGCCTAGATTCTGGTACTGGGTGTGTGTGGGGGTGGAGTGGGGAATTTTAAAAATTGGCAAGGGAAATGCAGGCAAATAGTTCTGAGCAAATGGGCAGGGCTTTCTGCCAGAGAAGGCTGTCACTTTCCATCTCCTACAACTCGCCATTCATACTGAGTCACCCAGGCCCTGTATCTGGTTCCCTCTGGCCATATGACAGAACCATAAGAGCTTTCCAGGAAAGACTGACTGGGCATCAGGTTGCAGGACACAATCAGATAAATAATGGATCAGTCCAAATCTGTGCCTCCAAGGATCACTGACAAGAGACCAGCAGCTCTCTTCCACCTACATAAAAGCCTGCGCCTCGGGCTAGAAAGTCACGGTGCTGCTTAGGAGCTGTATCCATCTCTTCCATATCTAGAGATCATGGGGGACTCTGCAGGGGACTGCAGCCCTGGTGCCACCGTTCTCAGTGACCCAAGGGTCCTTACTTTATACTGCTCATCTATCAACATCTTTTACTCAACTGGTCTGACTACTCCCAAGATGACCTCATTCCTAAAACCTCCAAACAAGGCTAACCTTTTCTACCCACTTAAAAAAAAAAAAAAAAAAAAAAGACAGGGCCTCAGTTTGAAGTTTTGCTGACCTGGAACTCTATATATAGAGAGGCACTCCTTATGTAGACCAAGTTGGCCTCAAATGCTCTGCCTGCCTCTAACTTCCAAGTGCTGGGATTAAAGCTATGTACCACCACACCCAGCTTCATCACTCAAAATATTCCACTCACTTCTAATCACACAATTTAAAAGTTTCAAGAAATTTTGCTATTATGCATGTGTTGCATCTTTCGGCTTTTCTTTTGGGTAGTTTGTGGTAGTGCTGTTTCAAATAGGGTCTCAAGTAGCCTAAATAGGTCTTGAACTCCTGTCTCTTGATTCGCCTGCCTCTATTTCCCTGAATGCAGGGGATTACAGGCTTGTACCACCATGAGTAGATTCCCCCCTACCTTTTCTTTAGTGAGGCAGGGCCTATTCTGCAGCCCAGGATGGCATAAAACTCACTATATATTGCTCAGACTGGCCTCAAAACCATGGCAATCCAGCCAGGCGGTGGTGCACACCTTTAATCCCAGCACTAGGGAGGCAGAGGCAGGTAGTTCTCTGAGTTTGAGGCCAGCCTGGTCTACAAGAGCTGGTTCCTAGACAGGCTCCAAACCTACAGAGAAACCCTGCCTCAAAAAACCAAAAAAACAAAAACAAAAACCATGGCAATCCTTCTGTAGTAGATTTGTTTATGAAGAAGGGTCTCTTTATGTAGTTTTGGAGCTCATTATGTAGACCACACTGGCTTCAAACTCACAGAGATGCACCCTACCTCTGCCTCCCAAGTTCTGGGATTAAGGGTTTGTGTCACCAAGCCTGCGTGCTGCAGATTTTTTTTTTTCTTGGTTTTTCGAGACAGGGTTTCTCTGTGGCTTTGGAGCCTGCACTGGAACTAGCTCTTGTAGACCAGGCTGGTCTCGAACTCACAAAGATCCGCCTGCCTCTGCCTCCCGAGTGCTGGGATTAGAGGCGTGCGCCACCACCGCCCAGCCCTGCTGCAGATTTTTTAATGTTGAAATTATAGGCATGCACCACTATGCCCAGGGTCTGCTTTTAAAAATCATATTTTTCAATGTGTTGAAGAAAGGGAGCTCCTATGTGACAGGCTGTGCTAAAGGACATCCTGCAGAAGGCAGTTCTCTCCTTTCCATGTGGGTCCTGGGAAAGGAACTCAGGAGGTCAGGATTGGCAGCAAATACCCTTACCCAAGTCAATTTTATTTCTATTTCTCCCTCATTTATCACTAGGAAAAATAAACCCTAAACAGAAGCTGCATGGTGTCACTGAAATAAGTGGGTACAGAGGAAAAATATTTGTGCTCCTGCTTGAATTCTGAGTTACTAGCCAAATGACAATGAAAGAATTCCCATTCATTCTGTTTATTCACTGTCTGGCTTGTGCTTGTCACTAAGCTGTGCTGGGAACAGAGGCTTAAAGCACCTTCTGTATTTACGTAGGCCTGGGAGATGGCTCAGCAGATAAGGGCGATTTGCCAAGGTTTAAGACCTAAGACCCATAACCAGAATCACACAGTAAGGAGAGAACCAACTCCTACAGGCTGCCCTCCAACCTCCATGGGTCACTGTGGCATGTGCACCCACTTGAAAATATATGTCATTTAAAAAACAAAACACCCACTCTTTTTAAAAGTTTGTAGAGGACATGATGTGAACACAGACTTGAGTCCTAACAGACTGGAACTAGAAACAGGAGAAATCAGCAAAGACTCTAGGTGTCCCTGGGAAACTAGCCAGCAAGGGGACAGGAACATATTCCAGACAGTAGTTTCACCTGGAAGCAGCCATACACTTAAGTTATACAGTATTGGCATGAAAGCTCAAAGGGAAGGATTAGCCGGGTTGTGGTGGCGCACGCCTTTAATCCCAGCACTCGGGAGGCAGAGGCAGGCGGATCTTTGTGAGTTCGAGGCCAGCCTGGTCTACAAGAGCTAGTTCCAGGACAGGCTCCAAAGCCACAGAGAAACCCTGTCTCGAAAAACCAAAAAAAAAAAAAAAAAAAAAAGGGAAGGATTAAAAAAAGAATGAAAGTTTTAAACTTGACCCTGTAAACCAGTAGCTATCAAAAGCATGCTGCTGTACTTGACTTCTTCACTAGTGTGCTGACAAAGCTCGCTTGGTGTGTAAAATTTGTTCATGTAAGCCAGGCACAGTGGTGCATGTCTGTGATCTCAGCAACTAAGAGGCTGAGTCAAGGTGGTCAGTTTGAACCCAGTCAGGGCTAGACAGCAAGAACCTGCCTAAAAACAACAAGCAAAAAATTGTGTTTATAAATAAAGTTCACATGAGCCAGAAAATAAGGCAAGAGCCCTACATGAGATCATACTAGCATCAAAGAGAACCACTGTTCAGCCAAACACTGAAGATCCTTGATTCAGAATGCCTATGTAAAAATGCGATCAAGCTGAGTCCGGTGGCTCAGGTCTGTAATTCCAGCTATTTGGCAGGCTGAGGCAAAAAGGATGGGGGAGTTCAAGGCCAGCCTGCATAACACATGCCTTATCTAAAAATAATCTAAGACAGTCTTTTAGGCAACTGACAAAGATGATCTCTATGAATTTGGGTGGAGAGGAACTTTGTTGTATTAGCTGCATCAGGGAAGAAAAACCACCTTATTCCTCTGCCTTATCAAGTCATCTGCCTTTCAATGCCACAGCATCACTGTGGCAGAGTGATAAAGTGAGTATGCCATAGAAATTTTTAGCCACATGCTCCAGGGGTTACTGCTGGTGTGCTGTGTCATTAGGACTGGTACCTTGCTCTAGTCCCATAGCTTCACAGAATGCTTGTAACACAATTTCAGCTTGGGAGGCATGGGTGGTAAATGAGGGTATGTTCAAGGTTCATGTACTGTACTGACATCATGCTGTGTCATGCTGGGACCGATGACATTCCGTTCTGATAAAGCAGTCTACAGCACACATTCATACTAAGCTATCTGAAAAACTATTCTAGCCTTACCTAGAAGATGGATGTTAAAGGAGACAGTCATGTTTTCTGGAGATATGAATAAAGATTTCATCTGAGGTTTTCATCTGCAATCATGGTATTGGGAGCAGGCAAACTGTCTACTTTGAAGCTATATTTCTGGCTAGATAAGGTGGTGAACACTGTAACCTCAGCACTTAGAAAACAGAAGCAGAATGATGAGTTCAAGATCATCCTCAACTACTGAGTTCCAGGACAGCCTGAGCTACAAGACAAAAACATAAACAAGTCATCTTTCTGGATATTAAAAGGATTAGATATGCGGGGAATTGTGTTTTGATTCCATGTACTCATACTGTAGATTCGTTTATCTAAGTAGTACCTTCCTCTAAAGCTGACTTCACTGGCATGCTAACACAGAGCTCTGTAGCCTCTGCAACCCCATAGGTACATCCGTATAAATTCTTGTTTTATAATGATTTCATTTCAGTGCTGGTTGAAGGTGGGAAGGCAGATGGCCAGACAATGCATTTTAAGTAAATTTACTGAATGTTGTGACCACATAAAAGCTAGAACCGAAAGGGACACTCTAGCAGCACAAAGACTAGAGCAGCTGCTGCTTCACCCAAGACACCTCAGAGCCAGGACATTCACCTGAGGGCAACTAGATGCACAGTGACCTCATTTACCTTATTTCCTGGGAAGCTAGAGCGATGAGTAGCACAAGGGTAAGGAGGTTAGGAAACACAGCCTCAACTATTACCTTAGACAGGATGTAACACTCAATTTCTAAGGCTCTTTTCTTCTTCTTTTTCAAGACAAGGTTTCTCTGGCCTGTCATCCAATAGCTATATGGGGCTACATCTATACAAAACAGCTGGGATGGAAGATATTCTGAAGGTATGGAAACCCAGAAGAGCCAGTTATCTGAGTGTAAGCTACAGGTAACAGGAGTATCTGTTCCAAGCATTAAAATAATGGTGACTGTTGGTGTGAAGAATGGAGACAATACCACATGGGATGTTCTGTGAAAAAACTCTAAACACTGAATTTACAAAATAGGGTCAAAGGTCAGATTATGGTTTATTAAATATCTGTAAGGCCAGGTATGGTAGGGCACACCTTTTTTTTTTTTTTTTTTTTTTTTTGGCTTTTTCGAGACAGGGTTTCTCTGTGGCTTTGGAGCCTGCACTGGAACTAGCTCTTGTAGACCAGGCTGGTCTCGAACTCACAAAGATCCGCCTGCCTCTGCCTCCCAAGTGCTGGGATTAAAGACGTGTGCCACCACCGCCCGGCGGTAGGGCACACCTTTAATGTGAGCAGGTGAGGTGTGGCAGGAAGATTGCTGAGTTCCAGGAGACTGACCAATCCACAACACCCTGTCATACTTAGGGTTACTTCTAACTACTCACCCATCCTACTGTACTGCACTTTGAGAAGGACTCAATTTGGTACATTCAGTTCCACAAGACATAAGATGAGCAAAGAATCCAGTTTGTTTATAAGGTAGGAAAGCCCACCCCTGCCTTTTCCATTGGAATCTAAACTACGATAAAAGAGACAGAAAGACATCAGTGAGTTCGCAGTGAAATGTTGACTTTTATATTAAATAAGCACTGAACAGAAAGGATTCTAGTCAAGAAGCCTTTAGCAAAACACAGTCACAAGCTCCCCTGGGGAGGTTCAGTCAGCCTGCTGCAGTGGTCACGAGGAGGAAGACCACAGACAAGCCCCATTCACATTAGGAGCTGGCCATGCTCCCCTTCGTGTCTGCTTTCTTCACGACTGTAATAAATAGAAAACTAGCAATGTCCATACACCTCAGCACAGATAGGCCTCAGGCTTTAGCATACAACTAGAAGTGGTCAGATTGAAAATGCAAATAGAAATTTGGCACTTCTTTAACAATGAGAGCTACAATTCTTAAAGACAGGGCATGAGCTACTCAAAACTTACTTTGCTGGGTGAGGAATTTTGACAGAAGAATCAGGATTAAATAAAGTTCCTCAACAGTCCTACCAGACCTGACATTGTAGCCAGAGCACTGCCAATGTAATCTACAATGCAAAGGCAGCCAAGTCACTTGCAATCGATCATCCCTTCGGCAGGGCACCTCCAACCTGCCACATTAGAGACATGACCCCTAGCACCTGGAAGGTTCAAGGGCATCCACAGCTACATAGTAAGTTGAAAGCTAAGCTGTACTATACTGAGAAAGGAACGGAACAGCCAGGGATGGTGGAGTAGGCCTGCAATTCCAGGGCTGGGGAGAGAGACATGAGGATCTAGGGAAGCCAGGGTACATGTAGACTCTCACTAAAGAAACCCACCCCACCTACCAAGAAAGGGAGCAAAGCATTATCTGTGCTAGCTGCCTAGCTCCTTAATCACAATGATAAACTAAGACACTTCATGTGGACACTGCATTCAGTTCACATCTTAAAAAAAATTACAAGGATTAACCGGTTCTGTCACTGAAACAATCTGGGATGTCAACCAAAGAAAAACCAAGAAACACTTTTTCCCCCTACACAACACAAGTAAACCTGGCAAGAAATGACAGTGGACTCAGTATCTGCACGTTAGCAATAGGGCTGAGTTTTATTTAAAAGGCTAGTGGTTCAAATACTATTGCTTGAAAAGCTCTGGTAGATATAAAATGTAGTAACATCTGAGGTTTATACACATACGCAGGAGCTGAAGGTCAGCTCAGGACTAGCTCATCCTTGGTCAAGAGAAGCCACAAGCGCATGCTGCAGGAGTGACCTAATGGATTCATTGGACCATACTCCCACTCTCTGAGGAACACAGAAACACCTGGATAGAAACGTTTTTACACACAAAATTCTGGCTTAATTAGATCTCCTTTCTAAAATTATACCTCAGTTCAGAAAACAATGTCTTGAAAAACTCAAGAACTTGGGCTACTAAAAAAATAAAAGGGAATTTGAATGTAGTAAACAAGTTTAGTAAACACCATGTGTATTTTCCTGTCGCTAATGAAGACATGATACATTCACAAGACTATGCATTAAAATAAATTCCTACAAAGAGGCTCATCAGGAAAAAAACGCCATCCCAACTTCTATCCTTCTCAGTCAGGTGCAGGTCTCAGCACAAACCAGCATCTCCTCTAACAGCCCTGATAGCTGCTTTGAAAGCAGAACATAAAGTCTAGATCATAGCTACTGAATGTAACCACTAAGCAGAATCATGGAAGAGCACATTTAATGGGTTACTTCAACCCCCAACCTGGTCCAGTTTAAAATTTTTGTAGATCCAGCTTGTATAGGGTCTATATGCATACCGGACAATCAAAAATCACCTGTTCTCTCAATTGGCAGTTTGTGTAGCTCAAGAGCAGACCATTAAAATCTCGATGAACATGCATTATATAAGGTGCCTTAAAAGTTAAATAAGCCACCTGCATGCTGGTATTTGCCTTTAATCTCAGTTCTCAGGAGGCAGGGACAGAAAGACCTCTGTGAGTTCAAGGCCAGTTTGGTCTATATAGCAAGTTCCAGGCTACCCAGAACTATACAGCAAGACCCTGCCTCAAAAACTAAAAGACAAACCTAGTTCTCATCTTTACTAAAATGATGGAATAAATCCAGCATATCCAAAGTGGGACAAGGTGACATATGCCTTTGATCCTAGCACTGGTGAGGCAGAGGTGGCCTGGTCTCTTGAGTTTTGAGGCCAGCCTGGTAAACAGAGAGAGTTCTAGAACAGCCAGGACTACACAGAGAAACCCTACTTTCAAAAAACCCAAAAAAGAGAGAACGTCTACTATGAGAGCAGCTTCACTGTTTCCCGTGGAAAAAGCCAAATATTTTTTTTTACTGATAGAATTTAAAAATTAAACCAATTATGAAACAAACAAGACTAGGGATTACTTCAGTGGCAGAGCACTTTCTTAGTATGTGCTAGGCCCTGGGTTTGATCCGGCACTGTAAAATATATATATGTATATATATCTATATATAAAATGAAAATAAACATATACACCTTAAGACAATATATAAAACTTGAAATAACACCAGGCATTATAGAATGGGAAACAATTCTGAACCCCTACTCCAAACGCTCAAAAGAAAGGAAACTATAATGGGGGGGGGCAAGACAACCAGAACTCTGGGTAAGTAACACTACACAGACCCTAATATCACAGAAAACCACAGGGAATGAGTTATACATCAATAAGATCATCCTGACAGCAATGCAACTCCTAGATTAAAAATGAGTTAAAAGCTTGCAATGTAATTAAACCCACCTGCAAAGAGATGAAGGGGAAGCAGAGGAAAGGCTGCATGCATGGGTCTATTACAGACATGATATTCATTCAGCAGCATACAACTAATATCCCACGGTCCCCAGAACTTGTTTCACTGCTAGATTGAGAGGAATAAACTCGCTTGTTAACTATAGCATCTTCCATATCTGAGTGACAAGCATGTTTAATCTGACGTTATTTGCTAATAAAAATACTGAGGATACAGGAATCAAACAACACAACACAACACACTAACTCATGAACCTTAAAACTGGACCAAAAATAAGTTTAAAGCCAAGTAGATGTGATAATTATCACATGACATAATCCATAGAAAAAAGGGCCAAGAAAAGAATCTTCATATTGTACTCGTGCTTGATGTTGTCCTAGGAAAAACAGTGATACTTCCACAAATGTGTCATATACAACAAAAAAGTCCCCTTCTGGTTTTAAATGAATTTTCCTTGGCTATTTTTTCTCCTGTGCCAAACAAACCTTTATATACAGGACCAGTTTAAATCCCTCCTCCCCTTCAAACATTAGATACAAGCATCCAGGAACATTGTACAATGCAAAGTGCCTTAAGAAAGGATTCTGTAGTGCCAGTGGTATAACTGATCTGAGGAAGCTGGGATGCTGTTAACACTGATGGGGCCAGTCAAGCAATGGTGGTTTGCTTCTCCTCTGGTGTTTCCTCCAGCAACTGCATGATCAGTTCATGGAGGGGTTTGCAGATCTTTGCATAGCCCCCTCCTGTGAGATGAAGAAAATCAAACATGTCGTGGCAGGAGATGGCACCGTCCGAGTGCACGAAGCCCCCGTCTGTATCCAGGAGCTGCACATTGGCAAGCTTCGGCAGGGAAACCTTGAGAAGCTGGTTCACCTTGGCATTCTTTTGTCTTAAAGGGTTGGGCTTCTCCCCTCGAGGTAACAGACCCTGGGGCAGAGCACAGAAGAGCATTAACAGAGAAGGTTGTTTTTCTTTACTTCCTTACAAGTTACAGTATTCCTGGCACTGATATTCTAACTTCTAAAATACCCGACTATGGCAGTTTGTTTTTCTTTTTAAATATAATTTATTTTTATTTTAAGTGCATTGGTATTTTGCCTATATGTGTATTGGTGTGAGAATGTCAGAAGCCCTGGAACTGAATTACAGACAGATATGAGCTGCTATGTGGGTGCTGGGGATTGAGCCTGGGTCTTCTGGAAGAGCAGTCAGTGTTCTTAGCCACTGAGACATCTCTCCAGCCCTGACTATGGTAGTTTTATTTAAAGCTGACCTGTTTTCCTTTTTGGTTTCTGTCTTCCTCACCGTGTTGCTGACTGTTGATACTCTTCACAATACACTCTTCTCCAGTCTAAACATTTTATGATTATTTTTATGTGTATGAGTGTTTCACTTCCATGTATGTCTATGTACCACATCTGTACCTGGTACCCGCAGAGGACAGAAAAGTGTGTCAGATGCCTTGGAATGGGAGTTACAGATGGCTGTGAGTCATCATGTGGGTACCAGGAGTCAAACCTGGGTAGCCTGAAGAACAGGCAAGTGCACACTCTCCATCCTACCACCCTGAACACTTTAGCTAAGATCTTTTTCAGAATTTCACTGACCTTCCACCTACAGGTCCCCTCAGCATGTCAAAGAGCTGTTCATCATCTTCTCTCTCTCTCTCTCTCTTTTTTTTTTTTTTTGGTTTTTCGAAACAGGGTTTCTCTGTAGCTTTGGAGCCTGTCCTGGAACTAGCTCTTGTAGACCAGGCTGGTCTCGAACTCACAGAGATCTGCCTGCCTCTGCCTCCCGAGTGCTGGGATTAAAGGCGTGTGCCACCACCGCCCGGCTCATCTTCTCTTTAAACTGTGCTCCTTGTCCATTATATCAACTGTCATTCCAACATCCCAAGTCTCTCATCTCACATTCCCTATTCATCATGGAATCACTAAATGTTCACATTCTAAATATTTCTCTAATCAATCTCTGTTTTCAGAGACAGTTTCTCGTGAATTCCAGGCTGGCCTCAAACTCACTACATGGCTAAGGATTACAGGCATATAACATCACATATGATTTATGTGGTACCAGGAATGAAACACAGGGTGAAGCCTGTGTTCAGTTCATGCCCAGCAAGCACTGTAACAAATGAGCCACATCTGCAGCCTCCATCTTCCTTTTCTTCACTATAATATACATTACCTTTGCTTAGAAACTTAATGCTATTCATCTCAATTACTAAAAGAACTCCCACTGGTTCTCCCAAAGCCAGTGTGTCCTCCCTTCAATTCTTTCTCCATATACCTTGTCAGGAGAACATAGTCTAGACACACCTATCAATGCCAGAGAAAGCTACACTATAAAATATTATAAAAAAGAGAAATGGAATCAAAGCTGTCTTAATTAAACACATAAACTAATGAATTACATACCTGGCATGATAAATGTATCCTAAATTAAATCTAACTTGTATATTAGTGATCTAATACAATTTTCAGATAAATCAATGTCTACATACTAATGGTAAAGAGAAATAAAATATTACATGTCAAGGGAAAGATTTTTATCAGCGCAAAGTAGAGGTATTCTTCAACAGAAGATAACTGGTTCCATTACAGAAGTGCTGCCAGACATTGCCATCCTCGTAGCTGATCAATACCTAGTGATGGCACAGGAGTCAACTGCAATTCTGGTAAAAATTTTGTCCCCAGTTTCTCCTATATGGTATGTAAGATGTTTTATTACAAGAACAGGTTTACTGTGGGTCCTTTATTTTTACTAACTTGTTATTACTGGTAGGACTGGGGACTGAATAGGACCTCATGAATGCAAAGCAAGAGCTCCACCATGAGCTACAGCGCCAGTCTTTACTGTGAGTTCTATATTCCAAGTGTGCTCTAGTACATATTTACTCTCTCTCTTTCAGTAATGTGTTGGGGCTTTGGTTGCCAATTTAGTTATGATTTTAAAGTTCTCCAAAAGCCAAGAAAAATTCTCAATTTGTTACACTGGTCCATCTCCCTCTATATTTGCTATGCTATGCTAAAACATTTCAAATGATGAAGTCAGTCCCAAAATTTAGCTTGTTACTGTTAAGTGCTAACTCCGGGACTAGCAGTGATGGCACATGCCTGTGATCCTCACAGTTGGTGACTAAAGAGTACGAGTTAAATATCTTCAGCTTCATACTGAGTCTTATGCCAGCCTTGGCTACAGAATACCCTGTCTCAAAAATAAAAATAAAAAAATTAAAGAAAAGGAAAAAAAAAGTTGAAGGCTCTACCTAATATGTCACATGCTAACAATGCTAACATTGCAAAGTCAGGTTGAGATAGAGGAATTAACCAGAAAAGATGACCAGTAATCAACAAACATTTTGTTTCAACTCTCAAGTCATAAAAAACAGCAGAATGATTATTCCTCATGATCAGGGCAACATATCTACTGGTATTTACAAACAAGAATGAGAAAAAATAGCCATTGAGATGGCTCAATGAGAAAAGACATTGCCAATAAACCTGATGATCTAATCTCAATCCTCAGAAACCATGTGGTAGAAGAAAAATCAACCACCTTTAGTTGTCTTTTGACCTTCATATACATACACAAGTCTATACAATACACACAAAATAACTAATTACAAAAAAATATGAGAAAAAGTTTTTGTACTTGCATAACATTTTCCTTAATCAAAGTACCAAGGCATACTGGTTGATTTTTTTCCCCCTTTGATTTTAAATCATTGTTAAAATAAGAAATTACAATCCTGGCCACAAAAATGGCTCAATGGGGAAAGTGCTTGCTGCCCATGCACAAGAACCCAAGTTCCCCAGAATTCATGTAAAGCAAGACACAGTAGTCACCTGTAATCCCTGAAGTGCTATTCTGAGACGGGAGGTTGAAACAGGAGGATTCCTGCAAGTTTGTGGGTCAGCTAGCCTGGAATATGCAGGGTGGAACAAAAGATGTCTAAAACTAGGTAGCAGGCAAGGACCAATATCTGAGGTTGTTGTACAACCTCCACATATGCATCATGGCATCTGCACACTCACATATAGACACATACATATGTGTGAACACAGGGATAAAGAGCTAGTTCCAGGACAGGCTCCAAAGCTACAGAGAAACCCTGTCTCGAAAAACCAAAAAAAAAAAAAAAAAAAAAAAAGATAGCTCTGTGGTTAAGAGCACTGGATGCTCTTCCAGGTCTTGAGTTCAATTCCCAGCAATCATATGGTGGCTCACAATCATTTGTAATGAGA
>JAQHUG010000003.1:6200029-6242370 GCA_028555095.1 Dicrostonyx torquatus
TTTTTTTTTTTTTGGTTTTTCGAGACAGAGTTTCTCTGTGGCTTTGTAGCCTGAGCTGGAACTAGCTCTTGTAAACCAGGGTGGCCTCGAACACACAAAGATCCACCTGCCTCTGCCTTCCCAGTGCTGAGATTATAGGTTTGCACCACCACCGCCCGGCCTCAAATGTCTTTTCTTTTTTTTTTTTTTTTTGACAGCGAGAAAGATGGTTTATTGTACACGAGTTACAAATGGCCACAAGTGAGGACAGAACTAGTCCAGAACGCCATAAGTCCAGGGCAAAGGGCCAGCGGGGCTGTTGTCATGACGGCAGGCAGTCTCTGCGAGCAGGTGGTGAGGTCGCGGGTCCAGAGACTTCTGACTGCAGCTCAGTCCAGCTTGTACCAGCGTTGCGGCCTCCAGCGTCCCTTCTGCTCCTCGCCCTTCGCGGGTGGGCAGGCGAGTTTACTTGGACCTCTGCCTCATCTTTCTTCTCTTGCGCTTCAGCCTACGCATTCTCTTCTTCCTCCACTTCGCTCTCATGGCGCAGGAGTGTCGAGGAAGATGGCGCTAAGGACGAGAGCTCAAATGTCTTTTCTTCTTGAGATGTTATGAATTGATCTTAGGGTCTTATATATGCAAGGCAAGCACTCTACCACAGAGTTATTATATTCCTGTCCCTCATTTTTTTTCAATTACATTTGTTCATTTATTTGTTTGTTTGCTTGTGTGTTTGTGTGTGTCCTCCTGTGCAAGCCATGGTACATGTGGAGGTCATCAAAAAACTTGCAGGAGGCGTTGGTGCTCTCCTTCTACCATGTGGATCCCAGGGATCAAATAGGTATCATCAGGCTTGCCAGCAAGCACCTTTACCCCTGAGCCATCTCCGTGGCCCCTTTCATGTTTTATTATCTATGTATATACACTTGTGCATGCTCGGGAGCATATGCATACCCTTATTATATACATCCCATAGTGCAGGGTGAAGGCCAGAGGACAGCTTTCAGGAGGAAGTTCTCTGCTTTCACCCTGCTGAGGCAGTATATCTCTTGTTCCTGTCACAATTCTTCGTCCTCCGAAGTTACCGGCCCTTGAGCTTCCAGGTGGCTCTACTGTCTCCATCTATTATTTCACTATAGGAGTGTTGGCATTACAGGCTCGTGCTGCCACATCTGGCTCAAGCACATGGGTTGCTGGTATGAAACTTGGGTCGTGAGGTTAGCATGGCATGAACTTCTCACCTGGTGAGCCAATGAGCCATCTCACAGGTTTCTGTTCTGTCATCTCCATCAAGAGTGCCTTAGTTTGGGCTTTTCAGGTTTTGGCAACCAGACAGAATGACATCACCTTGGGGAAACCTTCATTTTTGTCATTGAATGTACCTTTGCTGTTTCAGAAAACAAGTAGTTGGATATAGTAGCTGATTTCTTTACTATTAAATGCCATTCTTGTCTCTGGGATTTCAGCAACCCAAGTCATTCCTCTACAAAAAGCAGGGATACCCCTACTGCAACAATTCAGGAGGGCAGTGATGTTCTCTGCTATTGAAGAGCAAGTCCCCTGGGGGTGTTTTTAAAGTAAAGCTGTCACGGGTCCCTCACTGAGTGGTGTTGTCTGCTGCTCAGATACTTCTGATGCCCCTGTCTTGCTTCTAGGAACCCTCCACCCTTCTTCTCCACTGCTGTTTTAATCAGTGTTCACTTACTATAACAAACACACTGAACACTCAGCTTCTAAAGAGAAGAGATTTCTGTGGCCCTGTTTCTATCAGGCCTGTGTCAAGGAAGAACAACATGGAGGGAGCACACGGCAGAGCAAACCTCTTTGTTTCATGGCCAGGAAGCAAAACAAAGGGAGAGGGAGACCAATTTCCTAATCCCACAATTCCTTCTAAAGACTCGCTTTCACTGATCACCTAAAGCACTCCTGCCAGGTTCCACCACTTAATAAAGTTTCCACAATCTCTCAATAATGCAAGTTGGGGACCAAGCCTTTTTTTTTTTTTTAAGGATTTATTTATTATGTATACAGTATTCTCAGTATTCTGCCTGCATGCCTGCAGGCCAGATGAGGGTACCAGGTCTCATTACAGATGGTTGTGAGCCACCATGTGGTTGCTGGGAATTGAATTCAGGACCTTTGGACAAGTAGGCAGTGCTCTTAACCGCTGAGCCATCTCTCCAGCTCAGAACCAAACCTTTAACATATGAGCCTTTAGGGGTGCATTCCACATGGAAACTTCTATACTAGGTTGAATGCTAGCTCAGTCACGCTGACATAAGACATTTCTCCTCCTGGCTTCTTCCCTCATAAGGACCACAACAATCGGGGAAAGAAGCCCCAGACCCAGCTCAGGAGCTGTAGGAGTTTGATTCTGCTTCTCACACTTTCTTGCATTTGAGACCTTGGACATTTCCTTAACTCCCCTAATCCCTCCATTTCTCATTTCCTTATTTGCAGAATTCAGATTATAATGTCTCTACAGAGGTTGTTGTGAGCCGTTTTCTTTTCCTTTCTTTTGTTCTATGTCTTAGTCTCTGTGTAGTCCTGGAACTCACACTGGCTTTGAAGTTAGTGCTGGGATTAAAGGTGTGCACCCCCACTGCCCTACTTGTGAGTCTTAAGTGATTTCATATGTGTATACTGTGCAATTCAGTGCCCGGCAAATGTTGTTGTCATTATTATTCTTCTGCGGTGTTAAGGACTGACCCCAGGCCTCTGAGCATACCAAGCATGTATTCTACCACTGCAACACCCTGGTCTCCCACTTGTTTGTATTAATGGTGATTCCCAATGTTAACTCAGTCTTTGGTACTCAATATTCTTCACCTAAACTATTTTTCTTTTTCTTTGGTCACCTTTGATGAATTTGTTCATGACTTCAGAAGGTAGGTGTTTTCTTCTTACCTACCTTCTGGCCCCATTTCACAAAGGCAAGGGACATACATGACACAGTGTCTGGCTATCCTACACTCACTGCTAGGGAACCAGCGAGATAGATCCCTTTGGAAACTAAAACAATGCTCCATTTTTTTCTAGGTCTTCCTCAATGCTTTCTTGTTGGGGGCAGGGGTTGTGGGATGGAGTTGAGATGGGGTGGGAAGAATAAAAGAATTAGAATATGACGAGGCTGGGGATACAGCTTAGTTGGTAAGACTGACTGCATGGTAGAGCGCATGCACAAAGTCCTGAGTTTGACAACCAGCACCACAGAAACAGTCAAATAGGTACACACCGGTAAAACCAGCACTTGGGAGGTGTAAGCAGGAGGGTCACCAATTCGAGATTGTCCATGGTCACACAGGGAGTCTGAAGTTACCTTGTGCTAAATAAGACCTTGCTTAGCTGGGCACGGTGGTTGAAGGCCTTCCATTTCAGAGGCAGAGGCAGGTGATCTTCGTAGTTTGAGGCCAGCCTGATCTACATATCCAGTGCACAGCCACTGACAAGAGTGGTTTCAGTACCAATTCTCAGGCTTCAAGAGAGAAAGACTGTTTATCTTGGCTTCACCAGCACAGCTGCCCCCAAGAAGACAGATATTCATTCTAGGTCTAGCTTTGCTAGAGGCGAGTAAGGACCGTGAAGTGGTAAGGGTGGCTGGCCACACCCATTCATTCATCTGGGATTGAGTGATTTCACTTGATGAATAGGTTTAAGCGGCTAAGAAGCAAGGTCTACTTCATCCCTGTCCTTATTTGCTTGTAAAGGCGCCAATTAGTGTTAATTGTGTTGGCAATTCGAAACAGCCACCAGGGAACTGATCCAAGTCAATTGTAGGATGGCCCCTCCATCCCATCCTAGTCCCAGCCATTACTCATGTCAGACGGGATTCAGAGCATTAGGAAATGTCCTCTGGTCAGAGAGAGTAAGTATGTATTTCCCTTCTCACATACCCAGGGACCTGGATGTCAGTTTTAACTACTGCACAGGCAGTGACTTGATAATATACTTCTGTGCCATGGAGAGTGTGGGTAGATCGGCAGTGGATGGGACACACTTTAACAGAGGGATGTGCACAGCCTTCTCTCCTTTCCTAACAGGCCAAAGGCTATCTCTCGCCTTTACAGCCCAATTTCCTATTCCCCACCAGAGGCAGCTAAATCAAACTACTTAATAAGGAAGGAGGAGGGGGAGGCTTGGGAACAGCCCAGGATGTGGAATGTCAGATAACTGGAGGGAAGAAAGAGGGATATGAGTTTTATTGCTGGGGTTATTAATTTGATCATCTTTAATGTCCTTGGAGAGTCATTAGTAGGGATGGAATTTATATTATTTACTTATTTTGCTTAACGGAGTGCTCATCTTTAAACATGACATGGCTCTTGAGGCAACGAGCATCAGCACTTCAGCAGTACTGACCCGACGAGAGAAAAGGAGAAATTCTGACAAACATTGCTATAAAACTGTTCCGAGACGGGGTGGGGGTGGGTGGGGCGGGAGGTGCAGGAAAGAAAATGACGTACCTTTTCTGGCCCTTACCCACCCAACGACTGGAATGCTCGTTTGGGCTAGGTTTATCGTCCTTGAGTCTGCAAACTCTAACTTCCCCATTCTTCTGTGTTCGACGACCTTTAGGTTGTACAAGGTGAACTGGGTTTTGTAAGAGTTTTGCTGAACAATTCCCCTGCCTTGCTACCAACTTGGTTACAGTTGCTTAAATACTGTAGCTATTCCTGCCTCTGTGGCCTCCAGGGCTAAAGTGGGACAAGGCTGGTATTTTTGGTGATGAGGAAATCCTTTTAAGGGAGGTTTGGTGGTGACTGAACTGGGACACTGGTCAGAGCAGGGATCCCATCAGCGAAGCAGGGACCGTCGGGGGTTCTGGTTCTGGGGTGTCTCACCGCGTATCCCAACCTCTTTAGGCGCGGCGGAAGCTTAGAAGTTGCTGCAGACCCTCTACGTTTTCACTGCCTGTTCTCCAGAGGGGGGCACTCGGGAGCCGGCGCCTCAGGAACAGGGACCCACGCGGGAAGGTTGAGTGCGCCCGGTGAGGTCACGGTTGCCATGACTCCGGGCAGTGACGCGCGTCCGCACGTGACGCGCGGTTGCCATGGCGCCGGGCGCCCGGCGGCGCGGTAGCCCCGCCTTCCGGAGTGACGTCTGTCGGCAACCCCCCTTTTTCGGCCCCCCCGCGCCCCCTCCCCCCCGGCCGGCTCCCCGCGGCCCCGGAGGTTTCACTGCACAACAAGATGGCGGCGGCGGCGGCGAGCGGAGCTGGCGGGGTAGCCGTGGCCGGAGCAGGGGGAGCCGGTCCGGCCGGCTGCCTGCTGCCTCCGCCCGCCGCGGGGCCCCCGGCAGCCCCAGCCGCTGTGCCCCCGGCCGCCGGTCAGCCGCGTCCCGCAGCCCCGGCCTCCCGCGGGCCAATGCCCGCTCGCATCGGCTACTACGAGATCGACCGTACCATCGGCAAGGGCAACTTCGCTGTGGTCAAGCGGGCCACGCACCTCGTCACCAAGGCCAAGGTAGTGGCTCCGGGGACCGTGCTGCTGAGGGCTGCGCTGCCTCTCAGGGGGCGTTGCAGGGCGGCCGGGCCAGGGGACTACGTGATTCCCGGGGGCTCGGGTCAGGGTCAGCAGCGGTGGCGGCGGGAGAAGGCAAGGACCTTACAGCGGAGCGGGCCGGGGGGTGGGGAGGGAGAACTGAGCAACTGGGCACCTAAGGGGTGCTCGGGGCTGTGCGCAGGGTGCTAGGGGGTGACTGGAAAGGAGGCGTTGGAACTCTCAGGGGGCCGGCGGACTGCACGCCAGGAAGACTCCGGAACCAGCAATTAGGAAACCATCAGAGAATGAGGGCAGGGGCATATGAAATGTGGACCACAGGATGGGGGGGACATTCAACTGGTCACCTCAGGTTTCCCAGTGGCTGCGGGACGTCTGGGGCACAAACTGAGGGTGTGCAGTGGGTGCAAGATACTAAGGACTTGGCACCTATAGCAGAGATAGGAATCCACGTTTGGTTATTTAAGACTGATAGATGGTGTCAGTTGGAAGCCTGAGGAGCAGCACACTTGATTATTGGAGGAGGCAATGAAGAAAACGGGGAAATACGGGGAAAAATGGAAGGGACCAATGAACAGATGTTCCAAAGGTCTGGGTTTCTGGTGGCATTAGCTAACCAAGGGTTAAACAATGTAGGATAGGTGGTTTGTTGATTACTTTTTGTTGTCAGAGGGTCTGGAATTGTGGGCTTTGTAGAGCCCAGGGTGGGTTTTTCGGTAGGGATTGACACTAAAGAATTATATTCATTTGGGCCCTTTGGTTCCCAAGGGATTTGAGGAGCTGTAGTAGTGAAATTGGCCAAGGTCAATTAGGAAGCCATGTGTGTGTATATATACATAAAATATTTTTCTAAGGAAATAGAGGTAGCACTTTTATATAGCCTTCTTCATTGAGAGCATCGAGGAATCCTTTAGTTTTGATGGAACCTACAAAGCCCATTTGAGTTCCCAATTATTCTTTGCTCAATACGTCACTTGAATGGATACTTTTAATGTAGTCATTCATTATATTTAAAACAGTAGCTCGAGTTTTTCTTCAGCCTGGCTAATGAAAAACCTTTACAGCTTCTGCCGTTTCCTACCCAAGCCACACCAGTTCCCCTTACCTCCTCGCCCTAGCCGCCCTAGCCGCCGGTTATCTTAGGCTACCTTGCTTTGGCTTTTATGGTAGTCACTCCCTATCTGGGCCTTGTCTCCGGCTTATTTGCAACCTGAAGTTCCTTCCCTTGTCTCTCTTCTCTCTTCTTCGACTGGGGGCCCTTCTTCCTAGGGTGGCTGGGTAGGTGGCTGTGGAGGAGTGATTGGTCAGTTTCACTTCCTCTGGTGGGACCCCTGCAAGCCTTTTTTGTCAGTTTTTACGAGAGGGCCTCAAGTCTTCAGAGCCAAGTGACATACTCAAGTGTGCCTCTCCTGTTGGAATCCCTCAGGCGGGCAGCTGGAGTTGGAGGCTGCTTTCTTCTTAACCCCTACAGTGTGTGAAGTCCTGTTTACTGTTGACCAAGCCAAGCTTGTGTTTACAAACAATATGTCGCCCTCCTTGTTGCCTCTCCTTTCCCCTCTGCTTCTGTGATTATTTTGCCCTGAACTCTGGGAAATGGACTCCACAAACATAATTGGTTGTCTGGCTATGTTTTCTATGATTTAAAGAAATTTGAATCTTCCAGCTCTTAGATATACCAAAATATTGATTTTAAAAAAATCTATGACAGGCTGGGTTGAGTGTCTTATAAACATAATTGCAAACAGTTGATTCTTGGCTTTATATATAAAAGGGACATTTCTGTCTTCAGTAGTCAGCAGAGCCAGTGCCTAATTATGGTTGGTCTGGCTGCTTTCTAGAGAGTGTGTGTGTGTGTGTGTGTGTGTGTGTATAGAGTTTTTTTTTTCTGAGACCTTGGTATTCTCTAAGACTGCAGCCTTTACAGCATTGACTTGTTTATAGACGGGTGTCACTGTTTATGTTGGTTTTTATCTTTGATCGTTTGTGGCGTGCAGTTATGCAATTCCTATGTATGGAAATATGGCTGGGACAATGAGTTGCATGTGTGGGAGAGACCACGCCAGCATTTGTTTGTGCTTCTGTAGCAGTGTGCAGTGTCCTAGCTCCAGTTCCAAGTGCCCTATCTTTTTGCTACTTAAATGACTCTGACGACATGAGTGAAGCTCAATTCACAAGGAGCTGTCACGTGCTCAGTGTGAACCGTGGCATATTTTGGCCTGCTCCCTGCTTATCTGAATTCATTTTGGAAGGGGTCCTTTGACACTGACAGCTGAGATGTGCCCAGCAGCTGCTGGCATGCAGTATGATGGCCTAGTAAGGCCATGGTTTGGTTATATAATGGCAGGGAAGGTGCCTAGGTACTAGAAGTTGCAGGAGCCGCTGCGTCTGTTATTCAGGGCGGTAGACTTTTCTCCCTATGTCCTGCAGTGTTAATCTTCTGCAGTCAGGTCAAATGGAGGCAGATGATTGTTTTTCTTCCCCATCTCTTTCTACAATAGGTTATTTCCCCCACCCCTTTAAAGGTGTATGATTTTTTTCCCCCTTTCTGTCTCCTTTCCTCCTTTGTGTCACTGAATGGTCTGGGTTTTTCTTTTAATGCTGGATAAAAGTCAGACCCAGATAATTCTGACGATGCCTGTGTTGGTAGGAGGTTAGGCAATAGGCATTTTCTGTATATCAGAGAACTACTTGTGACCCCCCCCCTTCCTACATGACCCTTTCCGAGGACTAAGAAGCTAAAGCAAACTTCATTTATTGACTAAACTACTGCACTCTGTCCAACAATAAGAGAAGCTGGCCCCTGTCCAAACCCTCTGTTAACTCAAACTTCCCAGAGTCGGACCCAGGGGCAAAGAGAAGAATGTAGAGAAAAGGAGCTCTCTTCCTGTGTGTGAGTTGGTACCTTTGTAGCATGGCTTCCAGGAGCTGAGACTTGGTGCTGGCAGCACTGCAGTGTTTTGAGCGCCACTGCAGAAGGGCTCACGGGAGCGACAGGCTTTGGTCAGCAGCTCACCCTGTCTTCCTTTGTCCTATCTGCTTTGATTTCCCTTTTTTTTTCTTTTCTTTTTTGAGACGCATAGCCCAAGGTTCTCTGTTCTTTCGTAGAACACTATAAAGTATTAAGAGGATTTGTTTGTTTGTTTGAAATAGATTTTTCCGCTCTCCCATTACTTATAGTCTGTTTCCTGTGCCTAATTGTACCTTCAAGCTAGTTGGATGGCTGGAACAAAGAATAGATAGCTACATTCTGTGTGTATTTAAAAAGTACACATGACTCGGAAAGCGTTTGGCCAAAATGTTATTTCAACATGTATCCTTCAGTCGCCTGTCACTGGTTCTTGCTAAGAGCATGAGCTTTGCCCAAAACTGCCTGGTTTGAATGCTCTGCTGTTTTAATGCAGGGCTGTTCTGGGCCCCGAATACTGACCGGCTTTCTCTTTGTGCCTGGATTTCTTCATCTGCAATGGGATGGCAGTAGCACTCACCACACCAGTTTTGAGTGTTGGGAAGATTAACTGCTATGTGTAATGCTGTCCATGCAGTGTTCAGTCAGCACTTAAGAAATAGGTAAGAAGCCGGGCGATGGTGGCACATGCCTTTAATCCCAGCACTCGGGAGGCAGAGGCAGGTGGATCTCTGTGAGTTCGAGACCAGCCTGGTCTACAAGAGCTAGTTCCAGGACAGGCTCCAAAGCCACAGAGAAACCCTGTCTCAAAAAACAAAACAAAACAAAACAAAAAGAAATAGGTAAGAAATGTCATCATTGTTCTCATGGGGCTCTATAGTCAGTAAGACAAGGCGGACTAGTCCCTGGGAAGAGCTTCTGACCCAAAGTGCCATTGGTTCTGGATAGGTAAACACAAGCTGCATGCTATGCTTTCGTGCACGATGTCTGCTACTATTTCAAGTGCTGCTTTAAAGTCCCTCAGTGTAACACTCTGGAGTCCAGACTGGTCTGAAACTCTTGGAGATTGACCCTTGCCTCAGGCTTCCTGGAGTTGGGGTTATAAGCATGAACCACCATATTGGGCTATGAAATTTATTCAGAATAGTTTTCCATTATGTTTTGTTTGATTTTCCTTACTTTTATTTTCATTTTATTTTATTTTATTTTGTTGTTGTTTGAGACAGGGTTTCTCTTGTAGACCAGGCTGTCCTGGAGCTCACAGAGATTGACCTGCCTCTGCCTCCGGAGTGCTGGGATTAAAGGTGTGTGCCACCACCACCTGGCTAAAAATTGGCTTTTGCTTTGGAATATCTCAAAATATTTATTTATTAGAGTGCAGGAGATTGAACACTGTTACACAAGTAATTGCACCACTGAGTACGTCCTCAACCTTTTTGTTTTGTTTTGTTTTCCCCAGATTCTTTCTGTAGCTCAGGCTGGCCAGGAACTCACTGTATAGCCCACAGAGGCCTTGAATTTGAAAGCTCTCCTGCTTCGGTTTCTTCTGTGTCGGATTATAGGTGTGCACTACCACACATGACTTTTTCTTTTCTTATTTTTAAAATTATTTTCAAATTAACTAATTAATGTGTACCTGTGTTTTGTTGGCATGGCTGCCTCTGCACCACCTGCTACTGATGCCCCTGGAGGCCAGAAGAAGACATCAGATCCCCTGGAACTCTTGTAAGCTGCCAGCCTTTTGGGTGTTGGTAATCAAACCCTGGTTCCCTGGAAGAGTTTCCTGTGCTCTTAACCACTGAGCCATCTCTACAACTATATGATTATTTTTATTTTTTTGAAGCAGGGTCCTATGTAGTCTGGCCTCCAATTCACCATCCTCCTGTCTTCTCTGGAGCGTTGAGATTACATGGAGCCCCTCACCAGGCTCAAATTTTCATTGTTTTTTGTAATTAATTTTTGTCATACTGATGATAAAACAGGTTTCTGGCCTTGTTTGTTTTTTGCATGTCATCTTCAGAGATTCACTTAAATTTTATGGAGAATATGGAAAATGTTTCTACACGTTTGTAGCTGGCTGTAGTGACACATGCCTATAATCCCAGCACTTGGGAGGCTGAGGCCTCTAGAGGGTCATGAGTTTGAACCAAGTTCAGGTTGGGCCTCCAACCCAGTACCTCATGTATACCAGGCAAGTATTCTACCATTGAGGATATATCCTCAGCTTAGGATTCTAAAATTTAAATGTGTCACAGAGAAAACATTTTTCCCTAAGTACTCATTCCGAAGCCTGTGAGCATACGCATTTGTGCAGGGTGTGTTTTATTGTACATTCTGCTCACAAGGACTCAAAGCCTGAGTTTTGCCTTTAAAGAAGAGTTTAATGAAGCATGTTTGTGCATGTGCCCTTTAGAAAGTGGGAGCAGGGCCACTAGTAAATAGAAGAAGAAGGGTACTGAAACCAACTTTTGCATGCCATACGTGAGATGATAGTTGCATCCCTAGACAGTCTAGAGGCGACTGCTGAAGGGTGACTAGGTTCATTTTGGTCTCCGTGTAATGGGGTTGCTCCTTTGCTTGAGCCTTTGGGAGTTGCTAAGGCCAATTAGGACTAGTCTTTGCAGAGCCGGAGCACCAGGATTCCACTTTCAGCATCAAAGATGTTTATTTTAACATTCTGACTTTGGTGCCAACTCCCTAGAAAGTCATAGATCTGGCTCAAGCCAGAGGTGCCCAGACCAGTTGTCTCTGGGCCAGAAGTGCTGGTTTGTTTCCTAAGCATCAGTCTGGCTAGTGTGTTTTGGTGCATGACATAAAAGAGAACAAAGTCAATGCTTTGAAAATAAAAAGAAATGTTCTTTATTCATAAGAGGCTCTGAAATTGTAAAAGGTACTTGAGACATTTCTGCTAAGAGTGAAATCTTCCCCATACCCATTCACTCATTCATGCAGGTTGTTTGATGGACTCTAGCTTTGGAATACACTACTTAAAAAGGGGCACACACACACACACATCAGAACAAACAAAAACTTACCTTTATCTTGGAACTTACTTTCATTTCTTTATTTTGAAACAAGGTCTTGCTATGTAGACTAGGCTTGCCTTGAACTCATAGAGATCAGTTTGCCCCCAGTGCTGGGATTAAAGGCATGTTCAACCTCACTTAGATAGAATTTACTTTCAAATGGATGAAGATAGATAAGAGCCCTGCAAAACAATAAACAGACAAAAACATCAGTACCAAGTAGAAAATGAATGAGCTGGAGACTAGGGGAAGGATGCAGCTTCAGGTAGGCCATAGAAAGCAAGATGGTACTTTAGCTGACGATGGGGAAAATCCAACTTTGAAAGACTGAGAAGACAGAGCATTCTAACTGAACAAGAGGAATGTCAAGGCAAAGACCCTGGGGACAGAAAGGACTACTCAAAGATTAGATCTGGGGCACATGTCTAGGGCTTTGGTGGATAGAGTAGTAGGGATGAGTTCAGACAGGACATAGGCCAGATTCTATAGGTCTTCTCCTAGGCATTATGAAATTGACTATGACCAGGAGTTAACATCAGATTGCAGCGTAACTGAGCACAGATAACTTTTGGTTGGTGTAGTTTCAAAATCCCATGATGATTATTTTATGGCTAAGAGGAAAAAAAAAAGTTGTGTCATACTGTTTGTTTGTTTGTTTATTTATTTATTTATTTGAGACAGGGTTTCTCTGTGGCTTTGGAGACTTTCCTGGAACTAGCTCTTGTAGACCAGGCTGGCCTAGAGCTCACAGAGATCCACCTGCCTCTGTCTCCCGAGTGCTGGGATTAAAGGCATGTGCCACCATCGCCCGGCTTTTTTTTTTTTTTCCTGTTTATATTTTGAGGCAGTGAAGATTGTCAAATTCAACAGCATAGATTTTTTTTTTTTCAAGATAGGGTTTCTCTGTAGCTTTGGAGTCTGTCCTGGCACTAGCTCTGTAGACCATGTTGGCCTCGAACTCACAGAGATCCACCTGCCTCTGCCTCCCGAGTGCTGGGATTAAAGGTGTGCGCCACCACCACCTGGCCAGCATAGATTCTTTCACTCTATTAGAGAATGTCATACCTTTTGCATACTAAACATGATCAGCCAACAAATCCTTGTTGAATTTATTGGGCACAGAAAGGACTTCTAGATGTTCCATTCAAATTCATTTCTACTGTCTAGAAAGATACAACAGAATTTAGAGTCTTGGTTAAAAAAATGTTTACTCAGTATGTGTTGGGGTTGGGTCATGCATGCCATTGTACATGTGTAGAGGTCAGAGGACCACTTGCGGGAGTTGGTTCTTTCTCTCTTTGCACCTTTTGAGCTCTGGGAATTGAACTTGGCTCCTCTGACTCTCTGGCCCTGAGTCTCAGGTTTTAATGGACTGTTAAGATCATTTAGAGCACTGTCATTAGATTCATGGTTGTCTTCTGTAACTTTTTCCCTTTCCCATTTTCCTAGAGCGCTATAGCCAGTTTGAAGAATGCTGGATTTAGAATCTAGGTATCCCAGACTTCTCAACTCATAGAAAATAGTGCCTTCACACTCTGAATATTTGCTTTTTGATTAGCAAAATAACACATACATACCAACCAAAGTTGAAGATGTTTACTTTATGAAAGCAACCCTCCAAAGTGAGATATCATGAAACATTTCCAAGCCGGATGGTTAACCATACCAACACTGTCCACACCAGTCTTGTCATCCTGCCACTTTGGCATCCTAGCTTCTTGCCTGCAGTCCTCTGCCGGTAAGGGCAAGAGAACTATTTATCTACGTTTTTAATTTGGTTCTTATTTCTGGCCTGAGCTGTATCTGTTCTCTGTGAGCCTGTCCCTCACCCATCAGGTGGCTCCCTGGCCTCTCCTAGTACATAGTAACTCCCTTCCTGGTGTACTGGTAGAATTGGAGTGTCCTGTGGATGACTTATGATAGCATCCAGAGGCTGAAAATTATATATAGTCTCCTGGGCTTTTGTCCTTGCATAATAAATCATTGCTAAATAAATAGCCAAGGCAATGTCACTGTGAAGCCTCAGCAGTCTATGATGAATGAGCTGGAAAGGCTGTGTTTAGATCTGTTCAGAGTAGAATCCTATCAGCTACCACAGAACTGTTGGATGAGCCTTCATGAAGTTATTTTAGTAACGTATTCAGTTCAGCAAGCGTGTGACACATGGTAGACAAGGACTCTACCTCTCAAAATGAAGCTTTCAAAGAGGTAGGAATCTGCTGGATGCATTGCTACACACCTGTAATCTTAGTTCTTTGGAGTTGGAGGTGGGGAGATTAGCGGTTTGAGGTCAGCCTCCCCTAGTGGAGTACAGGCTAATCCAGATTACATGAGACCATTTCTAAAAGAAAAAAAAAGAAGTAGGGATTAGATTATGAGTACTTTACCATATTTCCCAGAGACTTAATAGGAAAGAGGAGAGACCCCTTTGCCCTTTGCCTCTTTTATATATATAAATATACTTATATTTATTTATTATGTATACAATATTCTGTTTGTGTGTATGCCTGCAGGCCAGAAGAGGGCACCAGACCCCATTACAGATGGTTGTGAGCCACCATGTGATTGCTGGGAATTGAACTCAGGACTGCCCTTTGCCTCTTTAGATTGTCTATGTGGGCAGGGCTTATTCAGATGGGGGAATTTTGGCTAGTTAGTTCAAGTTAAATTTAGGTTTTGATTAAGAAGTTCTGCCCAGTTTCAGCTCTAGCACTTGCTTGTCCTTTCTTACAGCTCCCCACACATGTGAATGTTTAGGTTCCCATGCTTCTCCTTACCTCTTCCTCTCTCCTGTCCCTCCTCCCCCTCCTTCCTTCCTTTTTTTTTCTTGAGAGACAGGTTCTCACTATATAGCCCCATGTCATTAAGAGAACTGGCCAGTCAGATATATACCCTCCTGGTACAGGTGAGGACTAACAGAACCATTTATCTGGAGTTTCTTTTAATTTGACTCTAATCTCTTCTCTGAGGGCTGTTTGTATATGCTCTCCCACACTGTCCTCACTTATTAGATAACAGCCCTGTATACACATTCACTATGTAGGCCAGGCTTCCCTGGACTTGTAGTGATCTTCTTAAGCTTCCTTCTGAGTACTGGGATTATAGGTATGACCACCCATGTATTTATGGGTGTTGGGGACTGAACCCAAAACTTCACACATGCTAGACAAGCATTTACACACTGGCCTATATCTCCTGCCCCTTTTTGTTTGTTTGTTTGTTTTGAGACAGGTTTTGCAATGTAGCCTTGGCTGGCCTTCAATTTTTGACAGTCCTCAGGTACCCTAGTGCTGGAATTACAGGTAGGACACCATGCACATTTTTTGAAAATCTTGCGGACCATTGGTCATTTTTATATTGGTTCAATAATTAATTCTTTCTATTCATCTATCCACTCACCCATCCATCGAGAAACCCTGTCTCAAAACATAAGGATGGGGCTGGAGAAATGGCTCAGTGGTTAAGAATACTCCCTCCTCACCGGGCAGTGGTGGTGCACACCTTTAATCCCAGCACTCGGGAGGCAGAGGCAGGCGGATCTCTGTGAGTTCGAGGCCAGCCTGGTCTACAAGAGCTAGTTCCAGTGCAGGCTCCAAAGCTACAGAGAAACCCTGTCTCGAAAAACCAAAAAAAAAAAAAAAGCTACAGAGAAACCCATTCTTGAAAATCCAAATAAATAAATAAATAAGTAAATAAATAAATAAGTAAATAAATAAAAAAGAATGCTTTCTCATCTTCCTGAGGACCTGAGTTTGGTTCCTAGCACCCTCATCAGGTGGCCACAACTATATGTAACTCAAGCTCCAGGGGATCTGTAACATCCTGACTTTCACAGGCACTATCACACTTGTGTATGTTCACACAGACACACATGAATAAATACAAATAATAAAAATAAAACATTACAAAAATTAAAAATGTAGTTGGAGAGTGATAAAAGAGAGCTAGTGTTGATTTCTGGTCTCCTCACATGTGTACACACATGCATACCTTCCCATACACACGTGTGCATGCTTGCATTGTAGAGCTGGATGATATAAGCATATCCAGTGAGGTGATCTTCTGCTCACATCCCTATAGTTTCTTTAAAGAAAAAATTGTTTGCTAGGTGGTGATTGCACACACCTTTAATCCCAGCACTCAGGAGACAGAGGCAGGTAGATATCTGGAAATTCGAGGCCAGCCAGATCTACAAAGTGAGTTCCAGGACAGCCAGGGCTACACAGAGAAAAAAAAAATTATATTTTATTTACTATTTTGTGTGTGTGAGAGGACAACTTGGGAATTGGTTAAGTTAAAGGAGCATTTGAATACATGTAGTTTGAACCTAATGGGGGAAGGAAGAGAAGCCAAATTAGGCATGATAAGTTCTTTACCTCAACCACACTGTCTATTTTTACTGCCTCTCCTCTACCACCTTTCCCTTTTTTTTTCCTGTTCATGGAAACATTGTGTTCATGGAACAACTTTGGGAAAATTCAGGAAATTATGAAGAAGCAGACAGGAAAATGTCATCCATACTCCTGCCACCCAGAGGCGGTAGGTATAGATCCTGTGAAGTACTCTTGCCAGCCTGTGTAGTGAAAGCCAGTGAGGGCCTTATGCTGCCGCCCTCTACCTCTCTGCCACTTTACACTGGCAGGACTGTCGCAAGCATCAGTTTTAATACAGTTTTGGTGATGTGACTACTGTTTTTGTGGCATTTTGTTCTTTTGAGTCTTTTTCACAATTGAAAAGTTTTCATTAAACTGGATGGTTAATCCCAGCACTCAGGAAGCAGAGGCTGGTGGATCTCTGTGAGTTCGAGGCCAGCCTGGTCTACAAGAGCTAGTTCCAGGACAGGCTTCAAAGCTACAGCGACCCTGTCTCGAAAAACCAGAAATAAAAGAAAAAAGAAAAGAAAAGTTTTCATTTCATAAATAATCTGTGGCAACTGCTATGAATGTTCAGAGTATTTTAGATTTTTTTTTTCGAGACAGGGTTTCGCTGTAGCTTTGTAGACCAGGCTGGCCTTGAACTCACAGAGATCCGCCTGCCTCTGCCTCCTGAGTGCTGGGATTAAAGGTGTGCACCACCACTGCCTGGCATATTTTTAGATCTTTTGCTGTAGATAGATCGTTAAAACTGAATTTACTGTGTCAGAGGGCACACATATTTGTGAGACACCGGATACTTATATTGCCACATTGCTTTCCAGAAAGATTGCACCAGGGTTAGCTTCACCAGCAATGATGAGAAGGGCCCTGCTAGTCGGCAGCACTCGCACACTCACAGGCTGCCCCAGCTGGCCCTCTGACTGTGTCGGCATGGGGTCTCCCGCACCTGCAGACCTCGTGCCCCAGCTGGCCCTCTGACTGTGTCAGCATGGGGTCTCCCACACCTGCAGACCTCGTGCCCCAGCTGGCCCTCAGACTGTGTCGGCATGGGGTCTCCCGCACCTGCAGATCTCGTGCCCCAGATGTGGTGCCTTTCAGAAGAGAGGTCAGCTGCCTCTTTAGCTTCTAAGCTGCCTTTCTCTGAGCCAGCCTTCTATACCTAACCTTTCCCTGGCTGCCTGTGACTCATCATTCTGTCCCTTCCACTCACAAAGGGACAGAAGAAACTATTGAAGGAGAAAGAGAGGTTCATAGAGGCAAGCTGTTTGTTGATCACCTGAACCTTTTTGTTCTTTGTTACTAATTTATTTACTTTTGAGATAAGTTCTCATTATGTAGCCTAGGCTGACCTCAAACCTAAACTCTCCTGCCTTAGCCTATAGGTGTGGGCCACTGTATCCATCTTTGACTTATGTATTATTATTTTTTTTATTACTCACTTGTTTGGAATTAGGTATGGATAGAATCCAATGTTGTCATTGATGTGATCATATCCCCCCCCCCCCCCGTATGTGTAGTATGGGGACCAAATCCAGAGCCTTTCAAGTGCAAGCAAGTGCTCTATCACTGAGCTACAAGCTCAGTCACTGGTGTCATTTGAGCTAAAAAAAAAAAAGTGCTTAAAAATATTTATTATGTTCAGGCACCCATAGAGCTGAGGAGAGGACGTCAGAGTTCTTGATCACAGAGCCACCCAATGTAGGTGCTGAGATCTGAGCCCTGGTCCTTTGTTAGAGCAGTAAGCATTCCTAACCACTGAGCATCTCTCCAGACCATGTGCTTTTCTTGTTTAAACCTCTGTAGCTTTCCTTGCCTCCTTTTTTTCTTTGAAGCAGGTTTAAAAACCACATTGACTATCTTTGAAAAACCAAAAAAAAAAAAAAAACACAAACAAACCAAACAAAAACAAAACACATTGACTAATATTTACTGTAGGATCAATGAATTTTTTTTTTTTGCCCTGGTTGGTATTCCTTCATGTTTCCATTAAGTACACCTATAATTTATTATTTCCAATTTTGCTTGGCTTTTTTTTGAAGCAAAACTTAGGGGTTGTTATTAAAGCGGTATGAGTTAAGTTCTTTATTTTTATGGTGTTTCTCCAGTCTCTTGCCCATGTCTCATCCATATCTAATTTGACTTTATTAAGTTTTTTCAAGTTGAATGCTTAGTTTTCACAGAAGCTTGTCTATTTTTTCTTTGTAATTTTCAACAGTTTATGTGATATTTAATTAAATCACATCATTATAATGCCAAGAATAATTAGTATGAATTAGGTGTGACAATAATAAAACCCTTGGGTGGGTGTGTGACTCAGTGATAGCATGTGTGTCTGTCATGTGTGAGGCCATGGGTTCCACCCCAGTACAGGAGAAAGAATAACGGTCAAGCCTGTAGGCATCCATGTCAGCAGAAGTGCCTAGATACACAAGGTTGTAGCTGATGGTTGGGGACAGTGCATGTTGTGGCCTTAGCTGTTGTACAGAGAAAGGGAAGCATCATTTAGTTTGTCATGCAATCATCTGAGATAGTTTTTTTCTTTAACTAGTAAGCTCCTTTATTGCCCAGATTGTAATAAATATAAGATGATTGTGTCTTCCATGAAATAATTATTGAACTTAGAAGTCAACACAGCATGCACAATAATGGTTTTCATTATAGCATTTTCATATACCATGTGCTTTTATTTGAATCAATTTAAAATTATACATAAGTTAAAGCTGCTAGGAGTTTGAGGACAAAGTATTTTATAGATTCTTACTATCCTTTATACTTTGGGGTGGTATTTTTGTCCACTTATGTTAGGATGTGCGTGAATTGAACGGAATTTGATAATGGGCCATGGTGTTAAAAAACTGGAAAGGAAACAGCCCGAAGACTCTAGATGAAAAGGTTTACATCCGTTCACTGTCAGTGTGGTGTTCCATGGAACAAGTTGACATTTTCATGTAGTGACTTGTTTTCTGTCTCTGGCAGGCAGTCTTCCTTGGATGCCATGGGAAACAGAATTGTTTTTATTGTGGAAGGCAGGAGCGAGCTTGTGTTTCTTTGGATGGCTTGGGCACCTGCAGAATTTCTTACTTCTGTCTCTGCTTCCTGCCTCCCTCCTGTTGTCCTTTCCTTCTGTCAGAATGTTCCGATGTTACATAAGCAATATCCTGACAATACATGAGGCTTCAGTAGCTCCTTTTTTTTTTTTTTTTTTTTTTAAAAAAAAAAAAAAACCCTGTGAAATAACGTTTTTAGTGATTGTGTGTTCTTGGCTTCCTTTCCACTTCTGACTCAACAGCTGCAGTTGTCTTAGCCTGATGGTAGTTGTATGTGGCCGTGATCTTTGTGTCCCCGTCAGCTGCAGAATTAGGGCTTTTACATATTGTACCTAAATAGCTTCTGTGAATGTAGTAATTCTGGGAGGCAATTAAATGAGATGGTATTTTCGGATCTCTTTAAAGAACATTACAATGCTGAGGAAGAAAATCACTTGTTGGAAGCTTGTTGCTCATGAGCCTCTGACATGTAGACGAGGAGCCAGAGATCCGAGTCCACTGTTCCTGTGAGTTCATTGTCTTCCTTTTGAGTCAGCAGCTACAGCTAGGGCCCACCTCTAATTGCACCATCAGTGGAAGGCGGATGGCTACACTGAGTCACAGTCTTGACCATGTGTCAATGGTTGTTAACGTTTGAGGCCACAAATTCATTTTTGGAGACCCACTACAGTCTTTTTTCTAAAAAGATTTTTTTGGTGTGTGGTGGTGCCATGGGCTTTGATATGTGTGAAGGTCACAGGACACTTTTAGGAGTTGGTTCTCTTTTCACCATGAGGGTCTCAAGGATCAAACTCAGGTCCTTATGGCTGCAATCACCTTTACCCAGCTCTAGATTTTAAAAACCTCATTTCAGTTCTCTTTCTCTCTCTTTTCCTCCTCCTTTTTCTTTTACAAAACAGGGTTTTTCTGTGTAGCCCTGGCTGTTCTGGAACTCACTCTGTAGACCTGCCTCTGCCTCCCAAGTGCTGGTATTAAAGGTGTGTGCCACCACCATCAGGCTCTCTCTTTTCTTAAACTAGTACCATACTTTGTGTTTTTCAAGCTCTTTGTTGGGGGGTGGGAATATACCTGTTTAGCTTGTCCGAGTTGCCTAAGAATATATGTGGTAACACACAGCTCCAGTGGCTGTTAGGATGTGTTTTCAGCTCTGCTTGTCACTATATGGAGGTTGACTTTGGGAAAACCACATGGCTTGGCGAAATTTCCACTCCTCTTCTACACCACCAACTGCTTCTTCAGGTATGGTTCACACACAGCATAACTCATCCAGTTGAAATGTTGAAACATAGTCACAGTTGTACAGCCATCACCAGTACACATTTAGAACTTTTTTATTTTTAAAAGAAGAATCACACACATCAGGTCACTGTTCATTTCTTCAACTTCTTTCCCTCAGCTTTAAGGGACTACCAGTCAACTCTGTAGATCTGCTGTTCTGGGCATCTCACATAAATGGAATCATATGATTCTTTGTGTTTTTTTTTTATCTGACCTTTTTTATGTAGCACAGTTTTTTCAAGGTTGAGCCACCTAGTCTTTTCTGGAATTTCATTCCTTTTCATGGCTGAATAATAGTCCTCTGTATAGATAAGCCACATTTTGTTTATCTTTCTATGGATTGCATGTTGTGATGTTTTTACTTTTTTGTTTGTTTGTTTTTCGAAACAGGGTTTCTCTGGTGTAACAGCCCTGGTTGTCCTGGAGCTTGCTTTGCAGACCAGGCTGGCCTCGAACTCATAGAGATCCACCTGCCTCTGCCTCCCGAGTGCTGGGATTAAAGGCGTGCGCCACCACTTTTTAACCTGTTATATTGTGTTATTTTGTCTTTTTTTTTTTTTCTGAAGCTGAGGACCGAACCCAGGGCCTTGCATTTGCTAGGCAAGCGCTCTACCACTGAGCTAAATCCCCCAGCCCTTTAAGTTCATGTGCAGGTTTTCTTTTTTTCTTTCTTTTCTTTTCTTTCTTTTTTTTTTTTTTTTGTTGAGTTGCATGCCTCATAATAAATTGCTTGATCATACGATGATTTGGTGAAGAATTGCCAAGTGCTTCCGGAGTGGCTATCGCCCTTTCCATTCCTACCAACAGTTGCTGAGGGTCCTGGTTTCTCCCCATTTAAGTGTAGTCTCTCGCCTTGATTCTAGTCATCTGCTGGTATGAGGTAGCGTCCCATTGTGCTGTGAATGTGTGTGCTTCATGACTCATGGCATGGATCATCTGCTCACATTCGAATGAAGGTTTCGTGTGTCTGCTTCGGAGAAATGTCACTTTACATCCCTTTCTCATTTACAAATTGGGTTCCCTTTCTTTTTCTTTCTTTTCTTTTTTTTTTTTTTTGGTTTTTTCGAGATAGGGTTTCTCTGTGGCTTTGGAGCCTGTGCTGGAACTAGCTCTTGTAGACCAGGCTGGCCTCGAACTCGCAGAGATCCACCTGCCTCTGCCTCTGGAGTGCTGGGATTAAATGCATGCGCCACCACCGCCCAACCTCTGTTTGTTTTTCAAGACAAGTTTCTCTGTGTAGTCCTAGCTGTCCTGGAATTCTTTCTTTTCTTTTTTTTTTTTTTTCTTTTTTTTTGGCGGGGGGCTTTTTTGAGACAGTCTCAGTCACTACACTGCATCTTTTCCTTTTTTTTTCTTTTAAAAATTATTTATTTATTTATTATGTATACAACATTCCTTCCATGTATGCTTGCTCGCCAGAAGAGAGCACCAGATCTCATTACAGATGATTATGAGCCACCATGTGGTTGCTGGGAATTGAACTCAGGACCTTTAGAAGAGCAGTCAGTGCTCTTAACCTCTGAGCCATCTCTCCAGCCCCCATCTTTTCCTTCTTGATTAAAAAGCATCCTTAGACAGGGTTGACACTCGGAGTAGAGCTCTCCCGGCATACGTTACCCCAAATTCAGTCTCCAGTTCTGTCCAGGTAAAAAGAAGGAGCATGTTGTTACAAGTCCCCACCCTCACCGAGTCTGTGCTCTTTGCTTGTTTTGATAATGTTAAGTTTAAAAGGACACTTGGGGGGGGCTGGAGAGATGGCTCAGTGGTTAAGAGCATTGCCTGCTCTTCCAAAGGTCCTGAGTTCAATTCCCGGCAACCACATGGTGGCTCACAACCATCTGTAATGAGGTATGGTGCCCTCTTCTGGCCTGCAGACATATACACAGACAGAATATTGTATACATAATAAATAAATAAATATTTAAAAAAAATAAAAGGACACTTGGTGGGCTGTTTTAAGCATTCTTAAATATAGTATACCACCGGGTGAGAAGTACCGTAATCTCCCTTAGTAATACTTTTTGTTGCCGTTGCTTAGGAGACGCTACTTAATGTTCTCATTAAACATCAATTTATTCGTGTCAGCCTATACAATAGAAATGATTTTGGGGATGTTACTTGCTGACGAAGTTTTCTCAAAAATTGTGTCTCTGTGTGTGTGTGTGTGTGTGTGTTTGCTCATGCGTGCGTGTGCATTTAAATTTTTAAAACTTGTGTATTTTGTTTTATGGGTATGGATATTTTATATGGATGTATGTTTGTGCCCATGTGTGTGCCTAGTGCCAACGGAAGCCAGAAGAGAGTGTCATAGCCTAGATCCGAAGATACATACAGTTGTGAGCTGGTATGTAGGTGCTGGGAATGGAACTCTTGAAGAACAGCCAAGTGCTCTTACTGTTGTGCCATTTCTCTAGCCCCTTGTGCTGTAATTTAGGAAAAGTGGCGCCCAAGAGAAAGACGCCATGTGACAGAGCTCATGTGGAGAGGTTTGTTTTTTAAATTAATTTTTTTATTTTTTTAATTATGGAAAGGGAATGGAAAAAGGATGGAGGGGAGAGGGAAGACCATCTTCTGGGACAGAAGCAGCAGGAGAGAAGAGAGAGGCAGAGAGAGAGAGAGAAAGGAAGAGATGGGAGGTGGGTAAGGCAAACATGCACAGAGGTGCTCTTAGTGGCTGCAGCTGTGGATGTATCCTGTCAGGCCCCAAGGGCAGGGCAGTATAGATGTCTGAATACTAACACCCTGTTCTTAAATTTTTATTTTTCACAGTTTCCTACTGTATATGTGTGTGTGCATGCACACTGCTTTATTCCTCTGTTGCTGTCCTCTCTTGTCCCCCTGACTAAACCCTTTCCTTTATCACAAGTTCCTCTCCTGTTCTCATGTCCTTTTTGTTAGTATTTCTCTGGCCCACTGCATTTAACTGGGGTTGCTTATAGGAGCTTGGGTGAGGGGTTATTTACTGGAGCAAGCACAATTTACCAGTGGCTACATCATGGAAGAATGTGACCTCTGGCAACCATTAACTGCCAATAGCTCTTTGGGGAGGGGTAAGCCTCCCCAACCCATGATGGAATCTTGATGGGCTCAACCTTGTGCAGCTCTTGTACAGGTAGCCATTGCTACTGTGAGGTCATGGCAAGAGCCATGTCATTGTCCAAAGGAGAGTGTTTCACACCACTCCTTATTCTTGGTTCTTACATTCTTCTTCCTCTTCTGCCGTGTTTCTTGAGCCTTGGAGGGGATGGTATAGATGTCCCATTTATGACTGAGCACTATATGGTCACTTATTCTCCATACTTTCACTACTTATGAGCCCCTGCCATAACAATCACTTACTTCAAAGGGAAGATTCTGTGACCCAAGGCTGAGAATTGCCCTAACCTGTAGGCATAAATTTAAATGTTTAGAAGGCAGTGTGACACTGTGCCCTGTAGCTGAGGGGTAGCTGTCGGTCTCCCTCCCAGTGCCTATGAACTTCCCAGCCATGGGCTTTTGCTCAGGTCTACAGTACTAGGAGTGAATTTTTGTGCAGTGGCCTCAAGTCCAATAGGAAAGTGGCCGATCACCTCAACAGTCATGCCATTATTGTACCAGTGCACATATCTTGTGTGGCAGCTTGAACTGTAGTTTGTAGGGTTCACAGCTGGTTAAAACAGTTAATGACTTTCCTCCAGCAGCCTTTTGGTTTCTGAAGAACTTTCTGTAATAGGCTTTTAGTTCTAGCTTTATTTACTTTCATTTGTTGTTTGTTTGAGACAGGGTTTCATATAGACCAGGCTGGTCTTGAGCTCACCTTTTAGCTATGGACGACCCTGAACTTCTGATCTTCCTGATTTTCTAGCCTCTTAAGTACTGGGACTACAAGTATATACCACACTCAGTTTGTGTGGTGCTGGGGATTGAACCCATTGTGCATAGGCAAGCACTCTATCGAGTGAGCTACAGCCCTAGCTTCTACCTTGTAACTGTCTTTAAAAACTGATCACAGTGAGAGCAGAGAGGTGGCTGGACAGCTAAGATTCAGTTTCTAGGTGGGTGTAGTGGTACACACCTTTGGTCCCAGCTCTCAGAAGGCCAAGGCAGATGGGTTGCTGTGAGTTCAAGGCCAGCCTGGCTTACTTAGTGAGTTCTAGGGCAGCCAGGGCTACATAATGAGACCCTGTCTTGAAAAAGAAAAAAGAGGGGCTGGAGAGAGATGGCTCAATGGTTAAGAGAACTGTTCTTCCAGAAGACCGGGTTCAATTCTCAGCACCTACATGGCAGCTAAGAACTGTCTATAACTCCAAGATCTGATACCCTCACACAGACATACATGCAGGCAAAACTCCAATGCAAATAAATAAGAATAAATAAATTATTAAAGAAAAATGCTGGGCAGTGGTGGCGCACGCCTTTAATCCCAGCACTCGGGAGGCAGAGGCAGGTGGATCTTTTTGAGTTTGAGGCCAGCCTGGTCTACAAGAGCTAGTTCCAGGACAGGCTCCAAAAGCTACAGAGAAACCCTGTCTCGAAAAACCAAAAAAAAAAAGAAAAGAAAAGAAATTCAGTTTCTAGCACTCACTTAGGGTGACTCCCAACTAATTGTATATGGAGCTTCAGGGATCTTACCCTTCTTCTCTGGCATATGGCACCTGTGCTCATGCGTACACACAACTCCACACAAACATAATGTTAAGTCATGTATAGAAGGAAATAAAATTAGTCAAACAAAAAACAACCTTTCATTACCTTGGGAACTTATAGAAGAAAAATGTGTTTTTTTTCTTTAATATTTTTTTCATTTTTAAAAATAATTTATTTTTATTTTATGTGCATTGGTGTTTTGCTTATATATGTGTCTGCATGAGGGCCTCAGATCCCCTGGAACTAGAGTTAGAGACAATTGTGAGCTACCTACCCTGTGGGTGCTGGGAGTTGAACCCTGGTTCTCTGGAAGAACAGCCAGTGCTCTAAATCACTGGGGCATCTCACCAGCTCCCTCATTTTTTTTAATAAAGAGAGAGAGGTCGGGAGGGGAGGCAGGAAAAGTATTAAGATAATTGTATTGGTACCTCGTTGTCTACAGGGGAGGTGGCTGAAAGTTCATCACTATACAATGTTACACAGGGATTGGAAAGATGGTGAGTGCTGTATTCCCAGCAGAAGGATCGCTGCAAGTTCAAGCCCAGCCTGGTCTGTGTCTTGAGTTCCATGTCAGCAGAGGCTATATAGTGAGACCCTGTCTCTTCCCCTCACCTCCCTTAAGAAAGTTCCATGGTTCAGTTTAGTGACCTCCAGTGGAGTTCAGGAAACACTACTGAAAAAAGAATCACATTTTCTTTGGTGTAGTCTCTGTAAAACATTAGAAATTACTAAACTGTGAACTAGAGCATTCTCTTGGACTCTTCTTGTGGTATCTTTCTCATGCCAAGGCCAATTTCAGGGTTCCATTAGTGAGGTTAGAGGCAAAACTGGTTACTGAGAGTCTGGAGAACAGAGCTAATTGGAAATGGCATGCTTTTTTGTGATAGCATTCTTAGTTTCTTTTTGATTGGAATGTTCTAGAGTGCTTCCACACTGTTCCATTAATTCTAAAATAACCTAAAATTTACAAGTGTATTTCTGCACGATTCCTCATTTTCTTTAAAAACAGCAACAAGTTTTGACTAACTTTCAGACTTTTTCTTAATAAGCCTAACCTTGGATTTCAGAATCATTAAAGGAGAAAAATAACTCAAGTAGGTTTTCTTGGGACCCTTAGTCTCTACCCGGGAGTTAATTAAGTGCCACTGAAAATAACCCTGGAATAAAGAGTTTTTATGTGGCAGTCTTCCTTTGCAGCTCTGTGGGGAGAGAATGGACCTCCTTTTCTTGCAGTTTTCAGTTTTTCTCAGCTCTGGTTGTAACTAAAAGACCTTTAGGTAGTTCTGTTCCAAGCACACCAGTGAGCAGAGATGTTGGGAGGTGTTAGTTATCTCCTGTTGATTTGTCACCCTTGAGATTTACTGTGCTTGCAAAACACCTGTCTGCACTGGAGCTCTGCTGCATGGCCAGCTTTTGTGTTCGCTCCAGAAAAACAGATACCTGTTGGAACAGTAGAAGAGGAGAAAACAGAGCCAGCAAATTTCTATATGCTTTCATGGAAGAGGCTTTCCAATTAGAAAGCTTTTGTAGGCTTAACCTTCTTGCCCTAAAGTAACCCAGTATTTCATTATGTATTCCATTGAGGTTTTGGAACTCAGTGCCAGAATGGGAGAGGACTAAGGTTGGATTGAAAGGAATATTCAGAGGATGAAGCCCAGCATCAACAAAGTGCTGCTTCATAGGCTTGCTCCAAAAATAACCCGCTTACCATAGGGGATCCAGAGGTGCCGTGGCTGCCCTCCTGAGCGGTGTCTCAGGTCCTGGGGGGTGTCACTCCACTGTAATTACCATAGGGAAGCCAGAGAGGTACCATGACTGTCCTACTGAGTAGTGTCTGAGGTTCTGGGGGTTTCACTTCACTGTGATTAGAGCTGTTGCAAGCAGTGTTATCTAAAATTTATGTTTGGAGAATGTTGCCTTTGGAAATTAGAAAAAAAAAAGGGTTATTTAGTCTTATTTTATTTGTATAAAGTGTTTGTATGTGTGTCTTTACCACTTGCATGCCTGGTGCTCATTTGAGGCCAGAAGGGAGTATCTGATCCCCTGGAACTGGAACTACAGAGGGTTGTGCGCCATCATGTGAGTGCTAAGAACTGAACCATGGTCCTCTGCAAGAGCCGCTGGTGCTCTTAACCGGTAAGCAAGTTCTCCAATCCCTGCCTTGGGAATTTTTATTTACCCCCATGCAAAAGTTATTCAGCAAAGTTTGGAGGCATGTCCTGCCAGATTGGAGGAAATTCTCTCTAAATGAGGGAGTGCTTTGGATTATACACATCCAATCCTTGAAGTTCAAGTTAAAAGTTTGCCTCTGTCTTGTAGTCTTTGTGATTAAGAGGGAGAATTCCCTGTTTTATTTAGAAAAATTAGCATTGGAAGCAATCCCCCATGCCCTGAAGGTAGGAAGTGTTATAGTTCAGAGGCTCCTGCTAACTAAGCTCTAAGAGTTATAAATAACATTGTGTGTGGAAATGCATCACACACAGACACATAATTAGCAAGTCAGGAAGCTTGACTAGAAGGAATAAATTAACTGCAGTCACTTGATGGAGTGAGATCATGGAAGGGAACATAGTTTGCTTTGGGTGGTTTTAAGTGTGATGCTGAAGCTGGCTCAGGAAATGTCAGATATGCTGTCGTCTTCACTACTTGCTCAACCCATTTCTCAGGCATATAGTTGTATGAAGAGATGATTTCCTACGCCATTTATGGATATAAGAGTTCAAAGGTTTAAAGAGTGCAGAAGAGTGGCAGTGGCAGGGAGAAGTGTCCTGCCTGCGTTCCTTGAAGCCCTCCAGGTGCCTTCCAGAGTCAGTGGATGTCCAGCATCTGTAACACGAGGAGTGGGCTGCTTGTCGTCCCAGCCGCCCAGCTAGCTTAACCCCTGAAATAATCACACAGAAATTGTATTAATTAAATTATTAAATTATTTCCTGGCCCATTATATGTTGACTTTTTTTGGCCAACTCTAACATGCTGATCTTACCCATTTCTACCAACCTGTCTTCAACACGAGGTTGTGGCTTACCAAGAAAGATCCTAAACAGCATCAGTCTCAGACAGGAGCTTCATGGCATCAGCCACACTGCCTTCTTCCTCCCAGAATTCAGTTCTGTTTTCCACACCTACCTAAGCTCTTCTCTATCAAAAGTCCAAGGCAGTTTCTTTATTCAACCAATGAAAGCAACACAAATACAGAAGGACCTCCTACACCAAGCATCAGTGTCTCAAGTGTGTTGATTTTTATCCTTTTTATTTCAAACAAATCAAAAAACACCTGCTGTCCTGGAACTCACTATGTAGATTTTTTTTTCCCCCGAGACAGGGTTTCTTGGTAGCTTTGGAGCCTGTCCTGGAACTAGCTCTTGTAGACCAAGCTGGACTCGAACTCACAGAGATCTGCCTGCCTCTGCCTCTTGAGTGCTGGAATTAAAGGCGTGTACCACCACCACCCAGCTATATATGAGAAGGTAGGCATTGAACCTGGGTGAGGTGAGCTGGAAAGAGGGAGGGATGCACCTGTCATCCTAGAAATCAGGGCCCTGCCTGCTAAGCGTGAGGAGGCTGGGCATCAGCCTGGGACAAGACGCAAAGGTATGTGGGCTTGGAAGAACTTCAAGGCTTCACTGCTGCCTGGGAGTACAGAGTGTGTTAAGCCAAAACTTGGAGGCTCTTGAGAAATCTGGGAATTTCAGCCCTCCCTAGAAGACTCTAGGCCAAATAGCATTCAAGATTTGTCCAGGGAATGCAAACTGGCCTGAGGCCACAAACGAGGAATTCAGCTCACAGTGAAAACTCGATTTTCTTAGAAGCTCCAAGGTTAGGGAGGAGATGATAACGTGCTAATAATAAGGCTTGGTTGTCCTCTTAGTTAGGGCCTCAAAACAGAGCCTTTTTCCTCTAGAGACCTCTTGGATTCTACAAGAGTAGATAACTCACCTTTCAACTGGGCTCTAGAGATGAAGAAATAAGCTGATTCTTGCTCTCATTATACAGTTAGTGCTGTTTGGAAGCCTGAGCATCAGCATTACTACCAAGTCCCAGTTCATTCTCTGCACTAGTCCCTCAACATACAGAGTGAGAGTGTCTGGTTTCTGTGGAGGGAAGCAGGAGTTGAGTTGTACCTTGTTCAGATCTTTATGTGTTTTAAGTAGTAGAGCTGAGAGACATAAGTGTGTTTGTAGGACTCTAATCTCTTGCTTGCTCTCTTACTGATATTAGATAATGGATGCCAGAGTTGAGCACTGGAATTCCAGTTTCAGCTGGACCTAACCAGAATCTCACTACTGTTCTCTATAAAGGCATACTGTGTAGCCAGACAACTTGAACTGAAAGACTAAAAGAAATGCCAAGGAGGTGCTGAATGTGTATATATTATAGGGTAGGGCTGGTGAGATGGCTTAGTGGTAAATGGACACACCACCAAGCCTGACAATCTGAGTTCAAGCCCCAGGAACCTGTATGATAGGAGAGAGCCAGCTGTTTCCTGCAACTTGCCTTCTGACTTCCACTTGTGCTATGACATGAACATGTGTATAGGCATCTATAACTCCAGTTCCCCGGGATCTGATACCATACTCTTCTGGCCTCCGTGAGCATCAGGCACACACAGGGTGCACAGACATGTGTGAAGTCAAAACACCCATAGACATAAAATAAAATAAAAAAATCTTGTTAAAAGTGGCAAAGTATTAATGGAATAAAATTGGGGGAAAAATTGAAAAAAAAATGACAAAGTAAAATTAGTAGAACCTAAGGGATTTCTGGACATATTCATCTAATTCTCAATTCTCATTATTATGTTTTTTTTTTTTTTGTGGGTTTCTCTATGTAGCTTTTTAACCTGTCCTAGAACTTGCTTTTTATAGACCAGGCTGGCCTCAAACTCACAGAAATCTGCCTCTGCCTCCCATTGCTGGGATTAAAGTTGTGCGCCACCACACCACCGCCCAGCTTGTTGTTGTTTTTGAGACAGGGTTTCACTGTGCAGCCCAGGCTAACCTGAGCTTGAGGTCTTCTTACGTAGGCCTCCGAAGTTCTGGGTTACAAGTGTATGTCATGCTTCTGGCTCTCTGCCATACATCTCTGAGTGTCATTGTATTCCAGACACTGCCCTGACATTAGGGTCAAGGAAAGAGCCAGTCTCTGCTCTCTAGAGCTTAAAGTCCATCCAGTGTTAGTGCCTCCTGTCTCAACTGTACCTTCGACTCCAGTCTGTTCTTCATGTGGTGTAGCCCCTCCCACTTTCCCCTCCCTCTCTTACTTTTTTTTCCCGTAATTATTTTCTACTAATAATTATTTTATTCACGTGCATTTGTGTCTGTGTGTGTCTGTCTGCACATATGTGTAGATGTGTCCTTTGTCGTTGGGAGATGGTTTTCTGGGTCTCTGGAGCTGGATGTATAGACAGTTGTGAGCTGCTGACATGGTCCTCTGGAAGAAAAGCAAGTGCTCTGCCTGCGGGACCATTCTTCAGCCCCTCCTAATAGCTTTTTTCTCCTTCCCTTTAACTTACCTACTGCTTGCTGACTCTTGCTTTTTATGGGCTGTACTACTTTAAACCTGATTAGCACAATTCAGTGCTTATTTGTCAAATGTCCCATATCCTGGACTAACGACTTCAGTGTTTTATTTTACCAGCTTGAGTAATAATTCCTCAAGGGCAGAGGTTGTTTCTTGGCCTCTCTAGTGCTAAACTCTAGGAAGTGGGTAATTAGAAAGGTTCCCCTTCAGTCCTTTATTTCCTGCTGAAGGTTCCCCTTCAGTCCTTCATTTCCTGCTGAAATCCTGTGGTTACTAGCTCCAGGGGCTTAGATGTAGTGATGAGATTGTATCTGTCAAAGAATTCCTTTTAGGGGCTGAAAATGTAGTTCAATGGTAAACCTTGTGCTTAGTTGTACAAGGCCCTAGGTCCAGTTCCCCAGCACCCAGAGTAATCACAGAAAACCTTCCCTTCACTTGCTCACCTGTGTCTGTTCATGTATGCTGAGAACAAAGGGGAATGACTCTGTTGATTCATCCATACTATCCGCATTTATGTTATTCTCTAGTGATCGCTTTATTTGAGGTGATTATTCCCTAGATTCTCAACTCATTCCTCTTGTGACCAAGACAAAATAGAACTAGAGTAGTGGCGCACATCTTTATTCTCACCGCTGGGAAGACGAAGGCAATCAGATCTCTGTGAGTTCAAAGCCAGCCTGAGCTACACAGTGAGACCTTGTGTCTCCCACCCCCAAATTATATATATATATATATATATATATATATATTTATATATGAAGAAGAAAAAAACTAATGTTGAACTCAGTAATTTGCTCTGATTATTTTTGGCTTGTATATCCATCACTATGCATTAGTTCATGAATGTCTTAAAAATAAATAACTCTCTTGAAATGGGAGACTGACAGATGTACAAACATGAAGTGAAATGTTGAACTTCCCAGTGTGATTTCCATGCCCATGATGTTAGGGATGAAAGCCTCTGCGTAGCCGGTGAATGTGGCAGCTTGAGCGTGGAGGAAGTAGCCACGTGACTGGAGCACATGCCCTTTGGAATGTGTCAAAAGCTCTTGGGGGAATAGCAGACAGCAGTTCTGGGAATGTGAGGGGTGTTTTCTTTAATTGGGAAGGAAGACGATGCCCTTCAACTCACACCTAGGAGTTTCACTAAGTGTGTATGAAATCTAAGGGGTGAAACACCAGGAACAGGAAGAAAGGAAAGTACTTCCCCTGCAGTAATCTTATTGTGATTTGAACCAGTTCCTAAAAACTTACCTGATAGCTCCCTGACATTTTGGGAAATCTAGCATTGACTAGATACCTGGTTTCCTGTTTCAGTGGGATAATACTGTCGCAGAGAAACGATGAAGCACTGCCATTTAGAAATATATACTGAGGTGTATGGATGACAGGCTGTCTTGGATGATGAAGGAAGTGGTCAGGTCATGCACTTATTGATAATGGGCTGAGTAGGCTGATTGTTAGAGGAGACTCATTCTGTGTAGCCCTGGCTGTCCTGGAACTTGCTATGTAGACCAGGCTGGCCTCTATTTCAGAGATCTAGCAGATGCCTCTGCTTCCTGAGTGCTGGGATTAAGGTGTGTGCCACCACTGTATGGCATGTTATTTTACCTTATTTAGTACCCATGTAGTAAGAGGCCACTTGTTCCTGACTGCTCAGCCCCGAAATAAATGCACAGAAACTGTATTAATTAAATCATTGCTTGACCTATTAACTCTAGCTTCTCATTGGCTAGCTCTTACATCTTAGTTTAACCCATTTCTATTAATCTATGTATTGTCACGTGGCTGTGGCTTACCAGGTAAGGTTCCGTCTGGCATCTGTCTCTGGCAGGGCTACATGGTGTCTCCTGACTCTGCCTTCTTTCTCCCATCATTCACTCCAGTTTTCCCCATCTACCTCTGTTCTGCCCTGCCTTAGGTTCAAATCAGTTTCTTTTTTCATTAACCAATAAAAGCAACACATATACAGAAGGACCTCCCACACAAGTACCCATATATATATATATATATATATATATGTGCTTTTATATATATATGGCAGTGCTGGGCAGTGGTGGCGCATGCCTTTAATCCTAGCACTCATGAGGCAGAGGCAGGTGGAGCTCTGTGAGTTTGAGGCCAGCCTGGTCTACAGAGTGAGTTCCAGGACAGGCAACACTACACAGAGAAACCCTGTCTCTAAAAACCAAAACCAAGCCAAACCAAAATAAAGTTAAAAAAAAAAAACCCAAAAGAACAAAACAAAACACACCAGAAAGGTCATGTAGACAAGATATTCAGAAACTTGTCACATAGACTCCTCCATTTTCTTCCTTTCTCTAGATGGGGCTGTTACTAATTTTTACCTCAGACTAGTCCCCTTTTCCTCTAGGAATTGTAGAACCAGTAGCAAGATGGAAGACAAGTTGAACATTGAAGGAGACTTTAGCAGATAGCAGAAGCGGGAGTTCACTCTAATCTAAGCTTTTCCCTTTTATCCTGTAAGAGGACAGATGAATGAATAGATAATAAAGGGAGGAGTATTTTTTTTGGAATTTGAACACTACTTTTTATTTTTATTTTTTTAAATAGTTCTTTCCCGGGGTCACTTGTCCTGACACCGGAGTCTGTGCCGTTGTGCATGCAGATGACATTGCAGTGGCGATAGAGGCTGTCTGGGGTCACTTTACACCTATCTTACATCCAACAGTTTTGGCTAGCCTGCCTCAAGAGGGACTTTCAGCCTGTGAACATCTTGTTCCCACAAACAAAGTGAAGATTAGGTAGACGTTTAGCCAGGTCAGCTAGGAATGGTTTTTTATACTGTGGGTCACACCCACATAACTGAATTTGGGAAACATGTGACATGGAATACAAGGGTTTCAGAATCAAAAGCATAATGAATCAGAGCCAATTCTACTAGCACTGTTTCCTCTCAGGACTCGAGTGCAGCCCTGGTTCAGAAAGCAGTGTACATCAGTGAACCTTCTAGAAACAGCTCAGCTAAGATTTGGGACTACTCTGCACACAATCTTCTTCTCTCATAGAAACACTATAGTTTTATTAGAGAAAACAAAGGCAGTCTTTTCCTCAGCGTGTATCAACTTAGTGTATCTTTGTCTTGCATTGTGTCAGAGTGTTTGCTTTTAAAATTTGCTTGTTGGGGCCTGGAGAGATACCTTAGCAGTTAAGAGCATTGGCAGCTCTTCCAAAGGATGTAGATTCAATTCCCAGCACCCATGTGGCAGCTCACAACTGCCTGTAACTCCAGTTTCAAGGGATCTGACACCTTCATACAGACATACATGCAGGCAAAACACAAATGCACATGAAATAAAAATAAATTTTAAAAATTGTTCTTTGGATTTCTGAATTGTGTTTCATTTAAAAAATAAAAACAAACAAACAGAATACTGGGCAACAAAATATTGTGTGTGATGGTACCTGGCACAAACCTTTAATCCCAGCACTCAAGAAACAGGGACCAGCAGATCTCTGAGTTCGAGGCCAGTCTGGTCTACAGAGTTAGTTTCAGGTTAGCCAGGAATATACAAACAAAACAAAACAAAAACCCAAACAAACAAACAGAAATGCTGGATATGGCTCAGAGGTTCAGAGCACGCGATTTAGGTCCCAGACTCTGAGGATCACGTTTGGCAACACATGCCTTTACAAACTGAACCATCCTGCTGACCTAAGAGAGAACATTTTGGTTTAGAAATAAGTGTTTTTATTGGGCTTCTAGGTAGTCCTAGAGATTATTTTTAAATAAAATAGGAGAATTGGACTTTTGACAATAATTTGTGCACAGATAGATTTGGAGGACCATGGAGAGCACTTGTGTCTTGAGTTTAATCCTGGGGACCCACATGGTGTTAGGAAAGAATAGAATACCCACGTTCTGACCACACTAAAATCAATAAGTGTAATTTTAACAAAAGGGTGGGAGATTTAGACTTGTGGGCTGTGCAGTTTACTGTGGCTGGGATGGGGTCAGCTCAGGAAGGACGTGAATGGCTAAGGGGCATTCTGATTGGTCTCACAGCTCTAGGCAGCCATTTTGACTGTTGTATAGTCTCAGTTATGTGCTTCAGTATATAGAAGATATAACATGGCTGTAGTCTTTAGGTTCTTTTAAACAGATTACCTCTGTAGTGTCTGAACTGGTTCCTCTGGAACTAGAACTAATGTTTCTGTTGTGAAAACGGAGGTGGGGACTGAGGCACTCAGAGGTCTTGAACTTAAAGTTTGATGGAGTCAGTAGGAGATCTGGGATCAAATGAAACTAGGCTCTCAGCTTCTCTTAACTTTCCTTATGTTCCATATTGATGATCTTAAGTATTTCTTGCTTTATTTTCCTTTCTTTTTTGTTCTTTCTTCTCTCTCTCTCTCTCTCTCTCTCTCTCTCTCTCTCTCTCTCTCTCTCTCTCTTTTCGATACAGGGTTTCTTGGTAGCTTTGGAGCCTGTCCTGGAACTAGCTCTGCAGACCAGGCTGGCCTCAAACTCACAGAGATCTGTCTACCTCTGCCTCCCGAGTGCTGGGATTAAAGGTGTGCACCACCACTGCCCGGCTCTTGCTTTCTTTTCGTTCTCCCTTCCTGACCAGGGTGTGTGCATGTCCCTTTACCCTTATTGTTTTTTGGGCTATGCGCTGTAATTCTTCCTGCATTGGCCTCTCAAGTGCTAGGATTGCAGATGTGTGCCATCATGCCTGACTATTTTAATATTCTTAATTTGATTGGTATAATTTGCTTCAATAGAATTGAACCATGTTAAGTATATAAACTGATATTTTATAAACATACAGGTTCATTTAATGACCACATCTCGAGATATAGGACAATTATTACCAAAAATTTTATGTCGTTTTTATTCATTCCCAGTGTGCTCCATTGCCAGAAAATATTCGTTGCTGTCCTCCTAGATTAGTTTGTCTTCTAGAATTTCTTCCAGCTCTCTGTGCTCACGATTCCTTCATCGTTGGCATCTGTATAGAAGTTTTGTTTTACTGCTGAGTGCTGTTAGGGAGTGTAGATGTAGCCGGCTCCACTTATCTGCTCACCTTCTGATGAGCATTTGGATTCTTTCTCATCTCCTGCTCTCATGAATAAAGCAGCCTTGAACATGAGTAGTTCTGTACTGTGTTTCCTGTTTTCTCAGCGTAGTCTCATTTCTTCTAGGAAAATATCGTAGAGGAGGTTGGGCAGATTGTATATTTGGTAGGTTTATGCTTAAACTAAAGGCATGTGGTGGTGGTGCATGCCTTTAGTCTCAGCCCTGGGGAGGCAGAGGCATGTGGATCTCTGTGAGTTCGAAGCCACAGATCTAGAGTTCCAGGGCAGCTAGGGCTATTATACAGAGGAGGAAATAAATAAATAAATAAATAAAAAACCCTGCCATTTTATATTGTTTCTCATGACAGGCTCTGGCACACAAAATTCCTGCCCATACTTGATGATGTTTTAATTTTTTAAAAATTATTACATGTATTCGCTCACGTGCATGCGTGAGGGTGTGCTGGATTGTGCATGTATGTGTGCCATAGAGTGTGTGGATATCAGAGGACAACTTGCAAGAGTCAATTCTCTTGTTCCAAGACACATGGGGTCTGGTGGGGGGTGTCAAACTCAGGTTCTCAGCACCTCATGTGTCAGCTCACAATGGTGAAACTACAGTTCTAGAGGATTTGATGCCCTCTTCTGGTCTCTGTGAGCTCCAGGCATGCACAGACCCATACTCAAACACATGAAACAAAAATAAGTAAATCTTAAAAAAAAAAAAAAAAAAAGATGGAGTTCCTCCCATCCACAGGTCCACAGGCTGTCAGAGACTCAGGAAGCAGAGATGAATGCAAGCTTTGTGCTTTCTGGGAGACGTGCATGGCCACAGATGTTGCTGGTGCCAGGGGTGAAGAATAGAAGAGCTATGTGATCAGAATCAAGGTTTTTTTCCATGCAGTGGGGTGTGTTGACTCATAGCTGACTGTACCCTCTGTTGGATGAGGGGCATTCCTGTGATAGACCAAATTGAAGAGAGTGCAGGTCTGTTTGGGGAGCACCGTGGATGCCAAGTTCAGCAGTTTTGACAGTTATTGTAAAATTATTATTAATAATAATAAAAGTAAAACAGAAAAGGGAGTATTTCTGGACCAACAGATACTTGTGTGCCTCATTGTCTGGGACCCAAAAGAGCCAGCAGTATGTGTAAACGTTTAGACTGTCAACAGAAGACAGTGTCTGCTGTTTGTCAGAAAGCAAAGTCAGGACGCCCAGGGTCAGAGCCAGTCACACAAATGCTAGTCTGTGACTCTGAGGAAGGAACCTACTAAGAAAAGGAGTAAGCTGTGTTATGTTTGTACTTTTGGGACAAACTGCCAGGAACAGATTGCTAGGAGATGTAGTCTGTCTACCTTGAGAGTTTCTATGTCCGGTCAAAATCATGTTAAGAATAACAAGTAAGGGGCTGGAGAGATGGCTCAGTGGTTAAGAGCATTGCCTGCTCTTCCAAAGGTCCTGAGTTCAATTCCCGACAACCACATGGTGGCTCACAACCATCTGTAATGAGGTCTGGTGCCCTCTTCTGGCCTGCAGACATACACACAGACAGAATATTGTATACATAATAAATATAAATAGTAAAAAAAAGAATAACAAGTAAATGATCAGACCTCGAGAAAGGGTTGGCTCATAGGATAAACCTGGTTAAGGCAAATTTTTGAGGAGTAAAAAAAAAAAAAAGCCCAGTATGGCAGTGTACTGTTGTAATTCTAGCATTTTGGGGCAGAGGCAAGAGCATCAGTGTGCGTTCAAGGCTAGCCTGGGCTACACAGTGAGGCCCTGTCTCAAATATTGAAACCATATCAATGCAGAACTGTAATTCCAGGTCATGCCAGTTTTATCAGGAGCAGAAAAGTGTGATTTGGGGTTAATTCTGAATTGCTCCTAGCCGGGCGGTGGTGGCGCACGCCTTTAATCCCAGCACTTGGGAGGCAGAGGCAGGTGGATCTTTGTGAGTTTGAGACCAGCCTGGTCTACAAGAGCTAGTTCTAGGACAGGCTCCAAAGCCACAGAGAAACCCTGTCTCGAAAAAACAAAAACAAAAACAAACAAACAAACAAAAAGAATGGAAGGAAGGGCTGGAGAAATGGCACAGAGGTTAAATATTGTGTATGCTCTTCCGGAAGATCTGAGTTCTGATGGCTCACAACTGCCTGTAACTCCAGGGGTTACAGAAGAGGGTATGCCCTTTTCTGGGCCTTGTGGGTACCCTTCAGTCACATGTATATATACTCACATACAGACACACATATGTATAATTAAAAAAATTAATAAAATATATAATTAAAAAATAAAATTAATAAAACTTGAGAAAAATATTGGAAGGAAGCATTAGTAAAAAAGGAAATTTTAGAAAAAAAAAGATTAAATCGGACTTTTTTTTATTGCTTGGGTGCACAGTATGCTGGTAGGTTATGCTGCTGTCCCTCAAATGTTATTCAATAATTCCTTGGCCCTTACTGATAATTATATTCAGGGCTAGTTTGGGTCTTAGCTTAGCAGTGATCCCAACATCACAAATATTGAAGGACTTTGACTTAGTTTTAGTTGTCTTTCTCTTGATCACTCTGAAATCTGTTAAAAAGATTTTGTACTTTAAAAAATTTTATTAATAGCTGTTCGCTGTGGCACATGCCTTTAATCCCAGCACTCGGGAGGCAGAGGCAGGTGGATCTTTGTGAGTTCGAGACCAGCCTGGTCTACAAGAGCTAGTTCCAGCGCAGGCTCCAAAGCCACAGAGAAACCCTGTCTTGAAAAACCGAAAAAAAAAAAGAAAGAAAAGAAAATATTAAGAATGAGATGGCACACATTTATATACAATAAATAAATACTTACAGAGAGGAGCAGGTACTTCAACAAATAGAGATTTTTTTACTTGCCCCTTTACTGAAGTCACAGTGTGCTGACATTCTGAGGATAGTGTTGGGTAGACCTCTGTGGGTTACACTGTGTTGACTGAGGAACCAAATTCCCCACTGCACATTCCTGCGATCAATTAGAACAGCTGGTTTTCAAAGTGCACAGTACAGGAGTTTGTCATCGTGTTTTCTGAGTCACCAAACTTTAGTAGGCTGACCTCATGAAAGGAACAAAAAGCCAAATTACAGTCACATTATATGTTTCTGTTATTAATCTTGTTTTACATGTTTTAGTTCTAGGAACTTCAGTAATTCCCATGTTGGTGTAGGGAATTAAATTGGTAGTTGAGTGTGTGTAAGACTTTCCCACTTCTTGTATAAACCAGTTTTTTTTTTTCGAGACAGGGTTTCTCTGTAGCTTTGGAGCCTGTCCTGGAACTAGCTCTTGTAGACCAGGCTGGTCTCGAACTCACAAAGATCCGCCTGCCTCTGCCTCCCGAGTGCTGGTGGTGCACTACCACCGCCCGGCCAGTTTTTTTTTTTTCTAGACAAATTTTTCTTCTGGAAATTGTGTGTGTGTGTGTGTGTGTGTGTGTGTGTGATCAGTATCAGAGAGGTAGACAGACATAATACAGGGAAAGATTCTTGGGCTGCCCTGAAACTATGTAACTCAAGCTGCATGAAACCCGTAACAGTCCTCATAAGTATAGGCCACGGTTGGTCTTGTTGAGGCAATACAGGGTTGTTCATACTTAATGATTTCGGTTTAGTCAGAAGTGACAAATGGCTCAAATTTTTTTTTCCAGGTTAGTGACTGAGAAATGATTCAAAATTGAAACTGAAATGAATTTTAAGTTGCTATATTTCCTTTAGTGACTATTAAACAGTTGCTATCTGTTATTGTCAAGTGTATTTTGGACATATGGGCTCCACTTTGGGCCAATATTTTGTGTTATGTTGTTAAATATCTTGACAGGTTTAGTTAGTTTACTCTTGAATTGGGACTGGCCATTGGAATCTGAATCTGGTGGCCCATTTGGAAAGGACAAAGTTGTTTTATATATATATATATATATATATATATATATATATATATATATATATTTGGTTTTTCGAGACAGAGTTTCTCTGTAGCTTTGGAATCTATCCTGGAACTAGCTCTGTAGACTAGGCTGACCTCGAACTCACAGAGATCTGCCTGCCTCTGCCTCCCAAGTGCTGGGATTAAAGGCGTGCACCACCACCGCCTGGCTCGACATATTTTTATTTTAAGAATTCTTAGGAAAATTTTGATAACACAAGAATATATTTTCTAAATGTCATAATATTTGGGGTCAAGCAATTCCAAGGAGAAGCCTTGAAGCACATGTTTCCTACTGAGAATGTACTTCTACTGAATATTAACCTTTTTGTTTTGCTGAAAATGTAATCTACATTATGCTTATATGTATGCATATACTATAGCACTAAGGATTTATCTTTTTAAATTAAAGGCAAATAAGATATTGTGGAAAGTGTTGAGTTTGTAAACAGTCAATAACAGGAAAAACAGGCAGTTTCCTTCTCGAGAGTTAACTGCTATTAGCAGTTTGACTTGCAGTCCTCCATATTTTTGTGGTGTACACAAACTATAAAATATTTATAATAGATTTCTGGGGATCTGTCTGTCTGTCTGTCTGTCTGTTTATCTACCTACCTACCTACCTATCTGTGGTTTGTCGGGACAGGGTTTCTCTCTGTGCCCTGGTGTCCTGGAACTCCTCTGTAGAGCAGACTGGATGAATCTCCTGCTGTTGCTGAAATTAAAGCCATATTCTGCAACTGCCTGACATTTGGGGTTTTATTTTATTCTGGTGCTGCTTTTGAAATTGTCTCTTCTTATGTGTATCTAAAACTCTGCTTTGTTTTTCATCCCCATTTTTCTGTTAGCTTTAAAAAATATTTAATTTTATGTGCATGAATGTTTTAACTGCATGAACTTGGAGCCTGTGTAAATCAGAAGAGGGCAATAGATCCCCTGGAACCCGAGTTTGGATGGTTGTGAGCCATCATGGGCACTGGGAGTTGAACTCGTCCTCTGCTAGAGTATGAAGTACTTTACACCACTGAGCCATCTCTCCTGCTTCCTTCCTACTAGCATTTAAAGCCTTCTTCTTTCTTCTCTTCGTCCCTCTCCTGATAAATTCTGGCTGTGTTGCTCGGGTTGTCCACAAACTTGTGATCCTCCTGCCTCAGCCATACAAATATAGAGATTATAGCTGCTGCACCCACCTCATTTATTTAAAGTGAGATGAGTTTTGCTGTGCTGCCAGGGCTGGTCCTGAGCTCTTGGACTCCAGTAGCGGCTTGCCTCATCCTCGGAGTAGCTGGACCTACAGATACATACCCCCACCCACATAGCCTAAGGTTTAAATTTGGAATTCATGTGTAATGTTATTCTAGTGTAAGGAGATAAGGGTCAGACTTACAAAGCATTGACTAGCAGGTCCCCTAATAATTCATCATTTGCCCACCTAGTAGAAGTGGACTTGTTACAATACACGTCACTTATTTGTGTGCTTGTACTTAATTTTTTTTATTTTTGGCCCCCCCCCCGCCCAAGACAAGGCTTCTTTGTGTGGCCCTAGTTGTCCTGGAACTCACTTTGTAGACTAGGCTGGTCCCGAACTCATAGAGATTCATTTGCCTCTTCGTCCGAGTGCTGGGATTAAAAGTGTGACTCCCCCACTTTGCCTTTTGCTTTATTTATTTATTTGAGACAGAGTGTCTCTGTGTAGTCTTTACTCTCCCCGAACTCTGGCATGCAGGGAAATTTCCCAGGAATGTCACTTAAGTCTAGATGTCCAGACACCTTTCCAGTGCTCACTTCTTAGGTCCACAGACCTTTGAGTGACAGAGGGTGACATCCCTATAACAGTTTGCTCCAGTCACTCTGTTCCCTGAATTTACGTGTTAGGCTCCATTTTGTCCTCCTAACAATGCCATGACCATCATCTCCAGTGGACAGTGAGGAAATAGAAAGTTGCAGAACTCCATACCATGCCCCACTTAGCAGAGGGGCCACACCGAGCCCAGTGCATCTCCGCTCTCATCCTCTCAAGTACACTATCTTGCTGATAGCAGTTTGCTCTTCTGTAACTCCAGTGGTAATGACTTTAATGCCCACCTAGATGGCTTAATCCTCCTGTACTCACATTCTGATATCATACAGAACAGCTTCACTGCTGTGAAAAATCCCGATTTTACTTATTCATTTCTTCTTCTTCCTCAGCCCTGACAACTGCTGATCTTACTGTTCTCAACTTTGACTTTAGCAGAATGTCGTACTGAAATTCTCTAGAATACAGCCTTTCTAGATAGGCTTGGGCTTGGTGAGATACATGGAAGTCCCCCTGCGTTTCCTATTAATGCCATAGTAGGCTTCTTCTTGGCATCTGCATCCCATTCTACAGATGCTGCCCACATTATTTTCCATCTGCTTACCTAAGGCCTTCATGTTTGCTTCCAGACTTTATCAGTTGTGAATAACACTATAAAAGATGTATAAATGTTTGATTGGACGTAGCTTTTCAGCTTCTTTGAGTAAACACTGAAGACACAGTTGCTGCTGGGCCCTACGGTATGTGGATGGTTAGTTGTGTGATGCCTGCTGGTTTCTTACCAGAAAGGCTGTGCCATCTTCCATCCCACCAGCAACATCCATCCTTCTGCCTCCTGCCTCCTTATCTTCGCCAGCATTTCCTATCGCCCATGCTTTAGGTTTTGGCCTTTCTCACAGTGATACTTCATGCTTTAATCTACAGTTAGATGTTGGCTTCTTTTATATACTTATTTTCCCTATGTATTTAGTATTTGTTGATGTATCTGTTGAAATCTTGTGCCTATTTTTGTAACTCAGGCTGGCCTCATATTCATGTTCTTCCTCAGCCCCTACAAGCATGCACCACCATGTCTAGGCCTTTCTTTCACCCACACTCCCTCTAGTTCTTGTTCTCAGTTCTCTCCCCCTCCACTTTCCCTCCTGTTTTCCTTCTCCGCACGTGTGTGTGCACACCATGTATGTGCCATGGCTACTGTGAGGAAGTCAGAGCACTATGGGAGTCACTTTTCTCCTTTACCGTGGGTTCTGGGGGTTGAACTCAGGTCACCAAACTTGACAGCAAACACTTTTTTTTTTTTTTTTTTTTT
>JAQHUG010000003.1:6242637-6260011 GCA_028555095.1 Dicrostonyx torquatus
TTCGAGACAGGGTTTCTCTGTGGCTTTGGAGCCTGCACTGGAACTAGCTCTTGTAAACCAGGCTGGTCTCAAACTCACAAAGATCCGCCTGCCTCTGCCTCCCAAGTGCTGGGATTAAAGGCGTGCGCCACCACTGCCCGGCTCTAGCCTTAGTTTTTTATCGTTAATGTGATGTTTGCTTTTTAGTTGTGGCAAATGATCCTCAGGTGTGATGGTTAGTGTTAATTGTAAATTTGACAGACTGTAGAATTGATCACCTGGGAAATAGGCCTCTGGGCATGCCCTTGGGGGATTGGCCTGGCTGTGTTAATTGACAGGAAAGATCCGTCTCGACTGTGGAATATTATTTCCTAGGCAAGGGGCCTGGACTGTGTAAGATGGAGAAACTGATGCATCGCGGGCAGCTGCTTCCAGCTCCTGCTGTCCTGCCGTTTCTACTCGGACCAACTACAGCCTGAGCCAGGAGGCAGGGTCAGCCCTTTCTCCTCTTGTCAGGGTGATTTTCCCATGGGAACAGGAAAAGAAACCAAGACACCGGTTAAGGATGTTTCTCATCTGGGCAAGCTGACACATTCCCCCTGGAGTCTGGACAGAGGACCAGGAGTTGAAGCCCAGTTAGACAATATATAATGAGAGCAGTGTGAGGGGAGTAAGAAGGGACTTGTTCATTGGATTTTGTATCAGCTTTAGTTAAGCATGGCTGGGTTCAGAGCAATTCTTGAACGTTATTTGCCGTGAGGTTAGGGGCAGTTCTTTTTCTTAAGTAACACTCAGTTTTTGTTTGTTTGTTTGTTTTCACAAGACAGGGTTTCTCTGTGTACCAGCTCTAGCTGTCCTGGAACTTGCTCTGTAGATCAGGCTGGCCTCAAACTCACAGAGATCCACCTTCCTCTGCCTCCCAAGTGCTGGGATTAAAGGTGTGAACCATCACTGGCCAGCTAACACATCCGGTTTTGTTCTGGGTACTTTAAAAACATTCCTGTGGTGTCATATTTAAGAATGTAATGAAGCTGGGTGTAGGGGCATATGCTTTTAATTCCAGCACTTGAGAGGCAGAAGCAGGCAGATCTCTGTGAGTTCAAGACCAGCCTGGTCTACAAAGCAAGTTTCAGGACAGCTAGGACTGTTACACAGAGAAACCCTGTCTCAAAAAACCAAAAAACAAAACAAAACAAACAAACAAAAGAATGTAATGAAAATGAACTTCTTATCCTTGTAGGTGTTTTCTTTCCTCTTCCATCCTTGATTGCATTGGTCTTTGTTGTCTGTGGGCATCACTTGCCAATCCTGATACTATTCTGACATGATCTTTTATTTTTCCCTTTAGGTTTTTGAGCCAGAGTTTCTGTGTAGCTTAGTAGCCCAGGCTACACTTGGTCCCTCAGTCCTCCTCCAGATTGCTGGGGTTATGGGTGTTCCATATGGTTACAGGTCTTTCCTATGTGCTGCCCCCGACTTGATCATTCTTATCTAAGCCATATCTTCCAGTTTCTCTCCAGTAATTTAGTCCCAAACTTTACCCCAGAAAGAAAAACACTATGGGCAAACACATAGTAGTGTACGGCCACCTGGAACTGTGTTCCAGGGATCTGATGCCCTCTTCTGGGCTCAGGACCCCTTTACTAGCATGTGCATGTATATGCTATATATGTATGCGCGCGCGCGCGCGCGCGCACACACACACACACACACACACACACACACACTTTTTGTTTTTAAAAAAGAAAACCTGCTGGGTGTGGCGACAAGGCCTTTAATCCCAGCATTTGGGAGGCAGAAGAAGGTGGATCTCTGAGTTCAAGGCCAGCCTGGTCTATAGAGGGAGTTCCAGGACAGAGAAACCCTATCTTGAAAAACCAAACCAAAACCAAACCAAACCACCTTCCCCCACCAAAAAAAAAAAAAAAAAAAAGGAAAAAGAAAAGACAAAGAAAAACCTGTACATTGTACTTTAAATGCCTTTTCCTGCCTTTTAGTTCTGCCATTTGCTAGTATAATCTCAAATTTCACTGGAGCCTGAATTTCACCTGACTCCCAGTTGCTGACATTCTTCCTGGCATGACTCTGCCTCATATGGACACCATGGTTGGTCATTCTCAGTAAGTCATGAGTGCCCTCATGCTCCTGCATCATTGTCTTTGTTCTTCTCTCTTACATGCCATGCAGATCTCCAGCTGTGGATGAACAATGCCACCCTTTTTCTGTGTCCCTCCTCTAGGCCAAAAGAAATGATTTAATCATATTAATTTGTTCTATTACTAATTCATAATCTCTCGCCACATCTGTGCTTGTTACTCTCTTTAGGAGTCTTCTCATTTGTCTGAAGTTGATTTCATTTTGTGTCACCGGAATGACTGTTTTTTTTTTTTTTTCCATATCTATACCCGTCGTTTTTTGAGAATTGTGTTGTCTCTTTTGGTCACAGCTGGCTTCACATTTTAGCAGAACGACCCTAAAAAATGAACAAATAAAAGAAAAAAAGAACCACTCTATGTTATTTCTTGTGTAAATACCCTTTACTGTTCAGATGGAAAGATATGCTTAACAGGTTCATTAGGTCTTCCAGCCTCATCTTCCTCTTTTTAATACCTCAGTTTTCCTGGTCTTTCCTGCATCCTTGACATGCCATGCTCATTTTTGGCTTAAGACCTTGCATATATTCTCTCTGTTGGACATGCTTCCTCTTTTCGTGGTCTATTTGTGTTTGATTTTGTTTTTGGAACTTAGGTGTCAGTTTCTCAGCTAGTGTTTTCTCTAGTTCCATTTGCTTCAAGATAGAATCCACTCCTTTGAAATAATAGTGAAGTGAGCAAGAACAGCGGCAAATATTTGAATGTTTACTTTGTGCCAGTGATTGTGCTAAGTACTTGCACAGAGGACCTTAGCAAGTTTTTGTGGCTACTGAATGAGTTGGCATCTGTGAGTAAATAATTGGATTTAAAATGCTCTCATTTTATAAATGAGGTCATTAGGGCTGGAGAGATGGCTCAGTGGCTAAGAGCATTGCCTGCGCTTCCAAAGGTCCTGAGTTCAATTCCCGGCAACCACATGGTGGCTCACAATCATCTGTAATGAGGTCTGGTGCCCTCTTCTGGCCTGCACACGTACACACAGACAGAATATTATATAAATAATAAGTAAATATATTTAAAAAATAAATAAATGAGGTCATTAGAACAAAGAATGTGAAGTCTCTTGTCCAGTCACACAGTTGTGTGGTGACAGAGTTGGGATTTGAACCCAGTCATTCAAATCCCAGAGTGTACATGTTCTGTACTGTCCTGGTGATTGTAATTGTCATCTGTTTCTGCTGTTGTTACTGCCCCCCTTCCTTGGTAGGCTTTAAGCCTTTGGGGTCTGCAGTTATCCTGTATATTTTGACTTTCCAGTGCCCGGACAGGCTGTGGGAGTTCATGTTACTGGCTAAATCACATCTTCCCATTCTGCTTCTATAAGTAGAGCTTCCAGTGTGAATTTTCCTCTTTGCCTTTCTCCTGCTTCCAAAGTCCCTTGGGTTGAAATCCCTTAGGTATTTTAAAATATGCCCCTCCAGTGTTTATCTTTAGAAGTATGGTGTATATACTTTGAAAGTAAGAACAGGAAGCACATGCACTCCCTTTTCTTTCTTCATCTTTGACGTTGTTGGAGGTAACAACTTTTAGCAGCTAAGTGTCAAAAACTTCTATGGGCACTTTAAATATACAAAGGAGAGTATATGTAATATACACAGCATTCTGACTGTGTGTTCTCAGGGACCTAACATGGGGCCTTGAGCATGCTGGGCAAAATGCTTTCTACTACTGAGCTGCTCCCCAGCTGTTTTTATTTTTAATAAAGAAATTAAAGCTTGATATTTACATCATTTTGCTAGATGACACATCTAGAGAAATGAGGTAAAGGCACATTGGATCCTTTGCTGTTTTTTTTTTTTTTTTTTTGGCAAAGTAGCCTTGACTGACCTGGAACTAGATGTGTAGTATATATCTACATATCATAGTCCTGACTGGCTTTGAACTCTAGAGATCTGCCTGCCTCACTCTCCCAAGTGTTAGGATTAAAGGCATGGGCCACTATGCCTTGCTCCATTATATTTTTTATTACATTGATTAATTGATTGATTGTGCCCTGGATTCTTGTCTTGAGCTTGTGGGGGTCAGAGCACAACTTACAGGAATTGGTTCCCTTTTTCCACAATGAGGGGTAGTGGGTGCTTCCAGGGAATAAATGTAGGTTATCTTATTTTAATTGAATTTGGGTTATTCAGCCTCACTGGGAAGGCATTCCTAGCCCTTAGGCTAAGCTCACCTCTCTGAAGATCTTACTCTATTTGAAAACATCTTTTTACTATTTTTGGGTAACATATTCAAACTGTTGCCTATGATAGAAATTGAAGTGTAATTTCATATAATTTCCATGCAAAGGAAAGTCTTCCTTGGTTCACAGTGCTTACAGAGTTATGTTGAGCTGGATACTACCATTGGAAGTGGACTCTGGAAAGTAAGGACTAATTCAAGTCTCGGGTGCTCCTTGTACAAGTTAGTCTCTGGGAAGCTGGCTTCTCCTCGACAGTGGAGGTCTGTGATGGTAGGTGAGGTCCCTTGATGCTAGAGGATGGTGCAGATGTAGATGGCTAAGGCTTTGGAGATTACCTGCAAGGCCAACAGAGAAATGGCCACCAAGAGTGTAGCCTGCTACAGCTGGACTTCTTTCTTATCAGAAAGGTGTGCCTGTATTTTAAGTGGCTGCAGATATTCTTTCTAATTCCAGAATTCATATTAAATATTTCAGATAAAGAACTTTTCATCTTCATTTTCCTCTTCCTTTTTGACCTGGTTACATTTGGTGCTGTTAGGAGATTAATCTTCTTCAGATTTATTTTATTTTATTTTGTGAGACAGGGTTTCTTTGTGTAACAACTCCAGTTTATCCTGCAACTAGCTCTGTAGACCAGGTTGGCCTTGAACTCAGAGAAATCTACCTGCCTCTACCCCCGAGCCTGTGCTGCTGCAACCACCACCACCACCACCACCACCACCACCTTTGATGAGACATTTAACAGGAAACACAAAGTTTGTTTGGAAAGAGGATGAAATCTGTAAACCAATGCACATTCCTTTTTGTTTCTGGTTTTTTTTTTTTTTTTTTTTTTGGTTTTTCGAGACAGGGTTTCTCTGTGGCTTTGGAGCCTGTCCTGGAACTAGCTCTTGTAGACCAGGCTGGTCTCGAACTCACAAAGATCCGCCTGCCTCTGCCTCCCGAGTGCTGGGATTAAAGGCGTGCGCCACCACCGCCCGTCTTGATGAGACATTTAAAAAATCTTTTGGGAAAAGACACTTCAGAAGATACAGTGATTGTACATCTGCTCATTTTGTTGGTTACAGTTTCTCCTTCTCCATCTACTTTGATTTTTCTCTTGGAGAAACAGATTAAAATTGGCAGTATCTGTGATTCCATATTGTACTGGGTGGGTGGAGTCAAGGATGAATGTCAGAATCCCCGCCCCCTCGTTTCTTCCTTTCATTTACTACAATCATTTTGTGAGTACCATGGTGGCATTGGAGGTTGAAAGTTCAGCTGGATTCCGACCCTGACTCTTCCTCCAATTCCATCTTTTCTCTCTTTATCTTCTGTCCAAACTGGAAAGACCAGCTTTTGAATCAGATTGCTTTCTGTTTGAGAGACCTGGCCTGATAAACTTCACCTCTCTTGGTGTTTCTCTTTGCTCCTCTATAAGAATGAGAATCCTGGTACTCACTCATTTCAGGATTGTGTGAACTAAATGAAAACTGGGTATGTAAAACTCTTAAACACAGTCGCTTTGGTAACAAGCTCTTAATAAGTTCTGCTAGGAAGAAAAGTAGTGATATTGTGTTTATGTTATTATAATTTTTTGTCTCTGGGACTCTCATCTCTTGTGACGACCACACAGAGTATTCAGCTGCTTGTCAGAGCTCATTTGGGTAGTGCCTTTATCTCAGCTTACTCCATGTGTTCTATAACCTTGAGTAAAACTAGTTAATATTCTTTAAGCCTCACTGTTCCCATATTTGAAGTGATAATAATGGAATTTACCTTATCAATGAAAAAACACAATTTTTATAAAAAATTTATTATAGTACCTGAATGCATGGATAGCTTAGTATTTTAAAAAAAATCAACTCCTGTTATTGTTAGTATTGTCATTATTCCTACAAATCTTTTGTACTTATTGGCTTTAAGTTTTTTTGTACCGTATATTTTTATCATATACTTTATTCGTCTCCAATTTCCTCTTCTCAGATCCTCCCTACTTCCCTACCTATCCAACTTCATGTTCTTTCCTCTTCTATCAAAATAAACCAACCAAAAGCCAAACAAAATCAAAAAAGCATACAAAAAACTTGGAGTTCAGTTTGTGTTGGCCAGCTGCTCCCGAGCATGAGACCTGCTGTGGAGTGTGATTGATAACACCCAGTGTCCCTTCATTAGACAGAGCTGGGGGCCATCTCCCAGCAGGTTGTCAGGTGCAAATATCTTCTGGTTAGGGGTGGGACTGTGTGTCTACTTGTTCTGTTCAGTGCTGGGACCTTGTTTGTCCTGAGTGTGTGCAAGCCCTGTGTGTGCTGCCGTAGTCTCTGCATCAGCCCCACTGTGTCTGGAAGATGCCAACCACCACCTCCAACTCTTACAGCCTTTCTTCCGCCTCTTTCACATAGGCCCTGCGCTTGAGGGGAGAAGGTGTGATAAAGACAGCACGTTTAGGACTGACTGCGCCATAGTCTGTCACTCATTGCACACTGTACAGTTGTGAGTGTCTCTGTTAATTGCCATCAGCTGCAAGAAGAAGTGTCTCTGATGCAGGTTGAGTGATGCCCTGCTCTGTGGGGATAGCAATATATTATTTGGAGCCATTTTATTGCTATGTTCATTTAGCAGAATAATTGTAGTAGTTTCCCCCCTTGGGCCAATGGCCTATCTAGTCTCAGGTTCTTAGCCACTTTATCAGTGTCAGGTATGGGTTGCATCTGATAGAGTGGGCCTCTTAAATCCAAAGAAGTGTTTGGTTACTTTCATAATATTGGTGCCACCATTGTACCAAGCATATCTTGCAGGCAGGTCACTGCTTTAGCTCACAGGGTTTATAGCTAGGTGATATTGTTGATTATTTTTCTTTTGGTAGCATACAAGGAATCTTCCAGCACTGTGAATGCTGACCAGTGGGGGTGAAACTCCTACGTGGGTGCAATAGCCTGTGATGTTTGGGGGTAATTTCTATGGGATCCTTTTGGCCAACGATTCAACAATGATAACCCATTCCTGGCACTGGAGAATTTACTTGGTGGCATATGTTGTCTAATTGGGGCATTGTCTTCCCCATTATATGGCTCCATTTAAATTCCTTTTATATATTTTAGGAAACTTGTAGAGTAGTAGTTTTCCTTCCATATGGCTTTCAAAAGGCCCTTAGTATTCGCTGTCCCACCCCTGTCTTCCTTCCTTTAGCCTACCCTCCTTTCCCTTTCCCCATTTAATTTAATCTTCCTATTCTAGTTCATAACACTACATTTCTTCTTACTTGGAAAATAATCCCCTTCCCCCTGGTCCTTTACTAGCTTTCTAATATCTGGATATTTTGAGTGAAACGCACCTATCTAAAGCTTAAACGTTAACATCCATATATAAGAGGAAATGTACTGTGTTTGTCCTTCTGGGTCAGGATTACCTCATTCAGGATGACTGTTTCTAGCTCCGTCCACTTACCTGAAAATTTCATACTTTCATTTTTAGTAGCCAGATCATATTGCATTATGCAAGCAGACTACATTTCATTCTCCATTCATTAGTTGTTGGACATAGAAACTGTGTCCAATGTCTGGCTATTATGAATAGAACAACAGTGAACACAGATGAGCAAATATCTCTGAGTAAGATGTTGAGTCTTTACTATTTTCAGATTTTTACTTTATATTTGGAGTGTTTTTGCCTGTATGACTGCCTTTGCATCATGTGTATGTAGTGCCTACGGAGGCTACAGGAGGCATCCGATTCTCAAACTCGAGTCACAGATGATGGGTGCTGGGAATCGAATTTCGGTCTTCTGGAAGAGCACCCAGTGCTCTTAACCCCTGAGCTATCTCTCCAGACCTCTTTGTGCTTTCCTGAGTGCTGATGCTGAACCACCCTAATGATAAGTGCCCAGCCTTCTGCCCCAAGCGCCTTGCCTGTCTGGTAATTCTGATCATCTGTCAGTGGTGGGTCTTAAAATACACTCCTACTCTCTTATCTTTTCATGCCTAGCTGCCCTCTGAGACAACAGTAGGTGGCAGCTGCTGGGTCATTAAAGCAGTGTGGAGTCTGGAGTCAGACTGCCTTGGTGAGTAGTGCAGATACAGCTACAGCACTTGGACAGAACGCCTTAACTTCCTTGCCTCAGTACTTTTATACACAAAGCAAGTCAGCTGGGTGTGGTGTTCCCCTCCCCCCAAATTAGAATCCCAGTGTTCTGAAGGTAGAGACAGTAGCATCTAGAGCTCACAGCAACCCTCAGCTGTACAGTAAGTTCAAAGCCAACCTCCACGATATCTGAAAAAACAAAACTAGAAAATGGGTATCGTCTATCTTGTGAGAATTGAAACATGTTTTTTAAAAGGGCCTGCTATGCCAATCTCAGAGCCCTTCTTAGAAGCCTTGTGACAGCACTTGCCACCCTGAGTTCCATAGGATCTTTCTGAATATATTTTCCCAGTGGACTATGGCAGCACTGAGTTTACCTGCTAAATCATCTTGCTGGCCCTTCAATGTTATTCTTCTAAACCTACTGAAGATTGCAATCTAAAAACCTTTTCTTTTTTTAGGAATTCTGTAAAAAAACTTTCTTTTTAAGGACTTCTGTGCTTGTGTGTGAGTGGGGGTATTGGTACATAGCCTAGGCTGGCCCTGAATGCTGGAGTTCTGACTGCCTTCACACTCAGTAAAGACAGATACTGCTTTATCATTATGGTACACAGCTCAGAATGAGTACCAGACACAGGCTTTTTGTAAAGGATTGCAGAGTATTAAATCATTAAGCCCCTGTGGTCTGGTTTTACTGCCAACACTTTACACCACACTATGCTTGGCCTATCTCTGTAATAACTGGTCTTTTTGCCTTGAGGTCTTTCCATCCTGTCTATCTTGTCTCCTGTTCTCATGTTAATCTACTAAAGTCCTGCTTTGATTTTTCTCATGCATTATAAAACAAAGTGCCCTATGAGCACTCTGCTGTGCTGGGTGAGTTCTGAATTGCTTGCTTAGCTTGACATTCTGGGGTTCTGTCAAGTTCTCTGGAGAGCAGAACCAACAACCCCACACACACACATACAGAACACATACTTACACACATAAACACACAAACACAGAACACATGTAAACACACATTTTTATTCTGGGAAGTGGCTCACATGGTTCTGGAGCCTTCTTTCATCTCCCCCCCCCTCTCTGATGCTCGCCTGTTGCTGAGACTGAGTCTTATTTGGCGTGCTGATTGGAATGCTAATCTGTTCTAGAAACAATTGTGTAGGAAATGATGCTTTGCCTGCTCTCTTGGCATTTCTCATCTCACTTGAGCCCACACATAAAACTGAATTTAAAGGCCTTCTGCAGTCTGGTTCCAGTTGCTTTTCCTACTTTATTTTCCAGTGTCCTTGAGTGAACAGTGTGAGTTAACTGGACTAGTTGTGATTTCTTCCATGTGATTGCATTTTAATTTTGGACCTTCCTTGGATAGTTTCCTTTTTAAAATGATTTTCTCTCCTCTTCTTCTCTTTTTTAAAGATGGTTCTCACTGTGTAGCCCTGTCTGGCCTCGAACTCACTATGTGTAGGCTAGGTCCACCTCACACTTTCAGAAATCTGCCTGCCTTTGCCTCCCCAGTGCTAGGGTTAAGGTGTGCACCATCATGTCTAACCTAAGCCTCTCTTTTAATATTTATTTTTCTTTCTGTTTTTTTTTTTTTTTGTTTTTTGAGACAGGGTTTCTCTGTAGCTTTGGACCCTGTCCTGGAACTAGCTCTTATAGACCAGGCTGGTCTCGAACTCACAAAGATCCGCCTGCCTCTGCCTCCCGAGTGCTGGGATTAAAGGCGTACAGCACCACCGCCCGGCTATATTTATTTTTCATAATTATAGAATCACAGGAAATTTCAGAATACATATATAGTGTTCTGTATGCTCTTGCTCCAGGTCTCCAGTGGTTGCATTTTATATGATTATTGTATACTATTTATCTTAAAGCTCCATTTTTGGTGTGCATATCTGCCTGTAATCTCAGCATTAAGGAGATTGATACAGAAGGACCAAGATCAAGACCAGTTTGGCTTTGTATACTCTATATAGAAAAACATAACCAATCAAAGAAAAAAATTAGACTCCATTATGAAGAATATTTTTGTGGTGAAAAATAATCTATTCTCCTCTTTCCCTTCTCCTTATTGCTTCTCCCTTCTCCTTCCCATTGGGTTGGATTTGTTGACTTCATGGACAGCACTCATGGCCTCATCTGTTAGCCATGTGAGAGTGACTGCATGGGCAGCACTCATATGGACTCATGTCTGTGAGAGTGTTGACTGCATGAGCAATACTCATATGGACTCATGTCTGTGAGAGTGTTGACTGCATGGGCAATACTCATATGGACTCATGTCTGTGAGAGCGTTGACTGCATGGGCAACACTCATGGACTCATGTCTGTGAGAGCGTTAACTGCATGGGCAACACTCATATGGACTCATGTCTGTGAGAGTGTTGACTGCATGGGCAACACTCATATGGACTCATGTCTGTGAGAGTGTTGACTGCATGGGCAACACTCATGGACTCATGTCTGTTAGCCATGTGAGAGTGACTGCATGGACAGCACTCATATGAACTCATGTCTGTTAGCCATCTGAGAGTGTTGACTGCATGGGCAACACTCATCTGGATACATGTCTGTTAGCCTTGTTAGTGTGTTGATTAGTCTGGGTAATATCTATGGTGTCTGATATTTAAAGGTAAGGGCTATGGCTAAATGACCTCAGAAGGCTGACATTAACTGGCCTTCAGCAGAATTTTAAAAGAGGTGTTTGTAAGAGTGGACTGAGGAGTGTGTGATGCCATCTAGTAGGGGAGGAGGATACAGCCTTCACACAGGTATGTTGGTTAAGTGCATCTCAGTATGTATTCCATTTCTGTTAATGCTGATGTTCTTCCCAGTGGATGCTTTCATAAAATAAGTCATTAAGAGCCAGGCATAATGGTACATACATGCTTCTAATTCCAGCTCTCAAGAAGCTAAGGCAAGTGGCTAGAGAGATGCCTCACAGGTTAAGAGCAATGGCTGCTTTTCCAGAAGACCTGGGTTCAGTTCCCAGCACCCACATGGCAGCTCATAGCTGTCTGTAACTAGTTTCAGGAGGTTTGATACACTCCCACAGATACACATGCAAGCAAAACACCAATAAAATAAATAAATAATTAAACCTGCAATTTAGGGCAAGGCTGGGCTAGAGGGAGACCACACCTTAGAACAACAACAGCAAAAGAAGAGAAGAAAAAGAAAAATTCCAAAACACACTTAAAAGGCCTGGGGATGTAGCTCAGTGATAGTGCTTGCCTAGCATGCATGAGGTCTTGGATTTGATCCCCAGCATCCCTAGAGACAAAAAAGAGAACAAAGGTTCGAGGAAAAAGCTAGGCGTTTTTGTTTTCATTTTAGCTTCTAGAGATTGAGCCAGGGCCTTGTTTCCTAGGAGGTGCTGTATGCACTGACCCATATTGCTAGCCTTCAAGGTTTGCTTTTGTTTTTTTTTCTTTGTTTTTAAGGAGTGGATGCTAGGTCTTGTAAGGAGAATATAGAATATAAAGTGTATTCTTCTGTATATTTCCAGTGGGAAAGTGAACTGATTTCATCCACTCTGGAAAAAATTACCAAGTCCTTAAGAAAATACACAGTTGCTCTTGATCCAACAGCTCCACTCTTAACGATAAATGAAGAAATTTTAAAAAATTAAATCTTGTACTGAGTGTGTAAGATAGAATGGGATGTGTGTGCGCATATCGTCATGTACACATGGAGACTAAAGGACAGCCCAGGGTGTGGGCCCTTGCCTTTCCCCTTGTTTGATATAGATTCTCTTTGTTTTTTCTTTTTTTTCTTTTTTCTTCTTTTTCTTTTTCTTAATAGGCAAACTGTTTGGCCTGCGAGCTTCCAGGAATTCTGTTTCTGCCCCCTGGCTCTTTGTAGGAGCCCATTAGATCATAAATGCTTGTACTACAAATCTACAGATCCAGCTTTTACCTGGATCTGGAGATTTGAACTCAGATCCTCATGAACGCATTTTTACTCACTGAGTTACCTCCTCACTTCCTACATAAATGCTCCTAATTAGTATTTACAGTAACCAAAAAAAAAAGTCCAGCAATTATGAATAAGGTAAATGTGACATCTCTTCAGAATGGAATATTGCTTAGCCATAAAAAGGATTGGGCTATTGATAACACCATACCACCTGAAAATATATTAATATTGGAAAGGGGACACAGAAAACCACATATTGTATGATTCCAGTTGAATAACATGTTCCCAAATGGGCAAGCCCACAGAGGTACAAAACAATAGGGATCGCCAGGGCCTTGGACAGAAATGGAAGTGAGAATGATTGCCAGGGTATAGTGCCTGCAGTATGGTACGGTCCGTGAGTGATCCACAAGCCGGGAACCAAGCTGGAGACTTAAAAACACACTCACACAGACAAACAGAGACACGGTCATCCTTGATTCAAGAATGCCAAGTTTATTGTGGTCCAGGGAAGCCTATATAGGGATCCTTAACTGATAGCCACACCCCAGCTTTCGGGATATTTCAGCTGCAGGCCTCACCAGAACCCACTCCCCTGCCATCAGGGTCTCATGCTCAGAGCCGCTGCAGGCACAGGAAAACAAGTTGTTTTGCTCAGTTCATTCCAGCAGGCAAAGGGTCTGAGGCAGGCAAAGAAAGTCAAGGGGCCAGGAGTCTGCAGTCCCCAAAACCAGGGGGCATAGGGTTGCTTTCTGAGGTAATGAAAATATTCTGGAAGTATTCTGTGGTGATAGTTGCACAACTCTGAGTTGTCTTTTAATGAACTCATACACCTCTAAAGGATGGTTTTGTACTTTGTGTATCCCATCTAAACTTTTGGGAGCCGAGATACCCCCCAGTGGCAGAGCATTTGCTGAGCACACTTGAAGCCCTGGGTTCTAACGGATTTGCATGTGTCCAGAACTGTTCTCTAGGCATGATGGACTGTGAGTGGAAGGCTTCCAAGTGAGTCCACGTGAGGGAAGGGCCGATCGGGGAGTGAGGCTGAGTTAAGGCTGGTGATAGTTCAGAGCCTATAGCTCCATTGGGCACAGTTGAGGTGGAGGATCAAATGAAGATGGAATAAGTGTGCATGCATCTGCTTGCACATGGGGTAATCTAACTGTGGAAAAAAATCTTTGTACATGTTACACACCTTCTGCCAACTTACCCTCTGCAAGAAGGTATTTAGGGAATGGATAGAATCAACTTTCACCAAATATTTTGAAATTTCTAAGAAACACATCCTATTACAGGTAAATTTGGTAACTCAGGAGAATCATGAAATATGCTAAAGGAAGCAGGTTCTGACACTGCAAGTGAATAGGCCAGAAGTCCTGGCACTGGTCCTGGGCATGCTCCTCATAGATCTTTCTCAGTAGATAACAGAGAAATATGTGGGTCTAATGATGAATTACAGAGGAAGTGTTAGCAGACTTTCTATCTGTAGAGCTAAATATTTGTGACTTTTTTATTTTTGCCTTTGTTATTTTATAAACTATTTTTATTTTGTAAACTATTTTTAACAAGATTTTATTTCAGGTTCATGAGTGTTTTGACTCCATGTAAGTATGTGTACACGTGTGCCTCGTGTCCTAGAATAGAAGATGATGTCAGACCCCCTAGAACTGGAAGTGTAGATGGTTGTGAAACACTTGGGTACTGGGAACCGAGCTCCTAGCATCTACAGGAGTGCTAAGAGCTCTTCACCACTGAGTTCTCTCTGCGTCCCACCTTTGCTCTGTAGCTCAGCTGGTCTTAATCTCAGGTGACCCTAGCCTCCCAAGTCCTGGATCGCAAGTGTGTGCCACCATGCCCAAACAACTTTTCCAAGGTAATTCAATGTGGTTTTAGTTATCAAAATTTGTAACACATTTGCATTGACCTTATATAGTATTAATAGCAACAACAATAACTCAGTCTAAATGAATACTTTAAATAAAAAATAATGTTTAGTTTCATTACAGGAAAGTAGGAATGAAATTTATTTAAAATTAAGTACTTGCTTGTTTTTGTGGTGTTGGGGAACAAGTCCCTTTGCCAAAGCAAGCGTTTCACTACTGAGCTACATGACCACCCCTAAAACTCAATACTTTGAAAGAAATAGAATAGAAATACAACTTCTGAGGAAAAGATAATTATACAACACAGTCATAGTAGTTTTTAACAGTTTGACATAAACCCATATGTAGCTAGGAAGAGAGAACCTCCATTGAGAAATTACTTCCATTAGATTAGCCAGTGGGGGGCACGTCTGTGGGGCATTGTCTGGATTTCTGGTTGATGTGGGAGCGCCACCCCTGCACAGGTTTTTCTGACAGTGTAAGGAAAATAACTGAGACTAGTAATGTGGCTCACTTGCCTAATATGCTCTTGAGACTCTGAGGTTGATCCCCAAGAAAGATAGTTCAGCCACTGAGAGCAAGCCAGGAAGCAGCATTTCTCCATGGCCTCTGCTTTAGTTCCTGTCTTGAGCTCCTGCCATGACACTCTCACTCCTGAACTTTTACCCTGAAGTGTAAGATGAAATGAACCCTTTCCTCCCCAAGTTGCTTTTGGTTGTTGTTTTATCATGGCAACCAAAAGCTAACTAAGACAAGCTATTTAATATTGTAAGGTGAGGGGGCGAAATGAATACGAGAGGTTGATGGATATCAGATTGCCCATGTTCATATTTCATTGAATTCTTGCTATGATAGCATTTAATTAAAATTATTTATAATTTTCCTTTTTTAGATTTATTTGTTTTTTTATTTTAAAAGCAAAGGATCTCGTGTTTAATGGGAGATGGTCTGTAGTTCCTTCCCCATGCTCCTTTCCCTTCCTTTCTTCTTCTTCCTCCTCCTCCTTTTTGTGCAATTCATACCTTCTTGTCTTTGCTTCCCAAATGCTGGATTGCAGACCAGTATCACTACACTTGACTTTTTTATTTCTGAAGCTTATTGCTAAGTAGCCCAAGCTGGCCTTGGACTTACCGATCTTCCTTCCTACTGAGAATACTGCAGAGTGCCTCCGTGCTGGGTGTGATTTTAAAGGGGTTATACATTGACATGGAAATGAAACTGTATCTTTTGTACCAGTTTAAGCTCTTGGAGAAGAACTGTAGAATATTAACCCCAAAATATTCATAGCACCACCACACTTGATTTAGGGTGAAAAATTTCTGCCCTCAGGTAGCTCCTGCATTGATGGTAAAGTGAAAACATATCACGTGGCTCACATAAAGCCTTTATTGTCTCCCGTGATTTTGCTGCTTGCTTCACATGGGCATTCTGCCGCAGTGTTGTGTCATGCTTGGTAAATGACCCTTGACTGTGACTTAGTGCCTGTTACCACAAAGCCTATTGTGAAGAACAGAGAGGGATTGTACTTTCCCAAAGACAGATAGATGGAGGGGAAAGTGCCCCTACACTTGCACCAGTGTATATTGGGGCTCTCTTGTCTGGGGCTGTGGTCATGACAGGAGACTGTCAGAACACCCAGTTCTCATCTCTTCCTCTTATTCTGATGTGTGACCTTAACCAAATCACTTAACATTTTTGAATTCTAGTTCCCTTGTATTAGAAAAATTGTTGGTTTTAATTTTGGAGACAGAGCCTCACTATATAGTCCTGGCTGCCCTGGAGTTCATTATGTAGAATTGACCTCAAACTCAAAGAGATCTGCCTGCCTCTGCCTCCTGAGTGCTAGGACAAAAGGTGTATGCCACTAAGTCAGGCAGGTTTGATTTTTCCTAAGAGAAGTTTATATGGTTTTAAAGTTGTGAGATTTGGAATGCAGTTTGATTGGTTTTGGTATGTGTGTGTTTACACGGACTGGTTTTAGGAAGAACAGTGGCATCTTTTGGGGGACAGATACCGGAGTCCTGGGGCAGGCTGCTTAAGGCCTCATGCATAGACTAGTTCAGTGTCTCAGAAAATCAGGAGGGATCAAGCCTCTCCTTTTTAGTGGGTGCTGTGAAGGGAATTTTCACTTACTGTTTGGAAAATTAGACAAATTCTACAACAGAATTAGTGACCAAGAACCCCGATTTTAGCTTCCCACCTGCGCCTCCAGTAAAAGCCATCTGCGAGGTTATAGTAAGAGATTAAAACGGCTTATGGGTTACAGAGCTCCCGGCTGTGGATTTTATAGGGTTGAGATGGAACTCAGAGCTGTTGCCTTTTACTCTTGTCTGGGACTGGGCTTTGTGGAGCTCAAGGGAAACTCCCTGCTCAGCTCCATGAGGGTGGCTTTGCTGGAGGCTTAGCGGGCTCCAGCTCGGAAAGCGATACTCTTGTAGTACAAGAATAGCCACAAGTGCATGTGGACTTGGGAGGCCACGAAGGGGGTTGCCACATGTCACTCTCGTTGTCCACTGTTCCTTCGCTGCTGAACAGACATTTTTCCTGCCAGGAAGCAGATATTTGGTTATAGTTGACAGTCCTTTCCAAACTGGTTTTGGACAGAAGGCTTTGCTTCTGATTTGTCTTTGGAGCTTCAGAAGAGCTGAGGTGGGCAGAGTCCACATGTGGTCACCTCATATGGCCAGCTGTCTGTCACCTTTGGAACCAGAACTCCTCTGCTAGGCTTCTTATCAAACACTATCTTATTGTTTGAGGACAGGAAAGGTAGCTCTTGTGACTGATTTACAGATAACATTTTTCTTTATATCATCACTATCAGGTCACTTTTTTACTTGCCTTTTTTAGACAGGGACTCACTACTGTTGCTCTGGTTGGCCTGGAACTTAAGCTCAGAGCTTCACCTGCCTCTGCCTCTCAAGTGCTGGTGTTGCATTAAAGGTGTGAGCCACCACATCTGGCTGACTTGTCTTCTTTTTTTAAAAAAAAGTCTTTTATGCTGGGCAGTGGTGGCACATGCCTTTAATCCCAGCACTTGGGAGGCAGAGGCAGGAGGATTTCTGTGAGTTCGAGGCCAGCCTGGTCTACAAGAGCTAGTTCCAGAATAGACTCCAAAGCTACAGAGAAACCCTGTCTCGAAAAACCAAAAAAAAAAAAGTCTTTTATTTAGTGTATGAAATAATAACTTTCATGATAAC
>JAQHUG010000003.1:6260422-6280645 GCA_028555095.1 Dicrostonyx torquatus
CCAGCCTGGTCTACAAGAGCTAGTTCCAGGACAGGCTCCAAAGCTACAGAGAAACCCTGTCTCGAAAAACCAAAAAAAAAAAAAAAACAAAACATGTCATTGTGCCATTCTTTACCTTCTTTATATGTTAGTATAAACATATACATGTTTGTGTGTGTATATATATATTGTACATATATATGTACATCTGTGGGGGCGGTGATCATGTGCCATAGTGCATGTGTGGAGCATATAGAACAATTTATAGTATTCAGTTCTTTCCTGCCATCATATGGGTTCCAGTGCTTAAATTCAGGTCACCAGGCTTGGTGGCAAGCACCTTTCCCCACTGAGCCATCTTGCTGGTCCCAAAACCTAAATCTGGTTATAACATTTTTGGGGTGTAGAATTGAATTTTTGGGTTTGGAATTGAATGTAGGGCCTTGAGCACCTGACCTACAAAGATCCTAAGGTTTTTTTTTCTGTATTTATTATAATTTATTTATTTGTATGTGTATAGTAGCTTTGCATGTATGTCTGCACATTGCATGTGTGCCTGTTGTCCACGGAAGTCAGAAGAGGGCATCAGGTCCTCTAAACTGGGATAACAGTCATGTGGATGGTGGGAGTCAAACCTGAGTCCTTTTGTAAGGACATCTGATGTTCTTAGTTACTGAGGCGTCTCTCCAGCCCAAACATCCAGACTCAAAGATGTATTTTTATTTTATGTATGTATGTGTTTTGCTTGTATGTGTGTATGTGTACCACATGTGTGCTTGTTATAACCACAGGGACCAGAAAAGAGAACCCAGGACCTCTTCAGGAGCGGAAAATTCTCTTAACTGTTGAGCCAACCTCACCCCTCTTTGAAACATGGTCTTACTACACAGATTTGGCTGGCTTGAACCGCTCTATGTAAAGTAGGCTGGTCTCCAATTCAGAGACCATCTGCTGCTGTCTCTCAGTGCTGGGACTAAAGGCGTGAGCCATCATACCTGGCTCCTTTCTTTCTGTTTCTGTTTTGTGTTTTTGAGACAGGTCTATGTGTGTCTTGGAACTTCTGTAGACCAGGCTGACTTCAAAACTCACAGAGCCATGCAGCACCAATGCTAGGCTACTTTCCCTCTCTTTTTCCCTCCTCCCTCCCCTTCTTTGCCCCCCCCCCCCACCACAGATTTTTCACTCTGTGACCCCACAGGTTTGGGACTCATTGTGTAGCTCAGACTAGCCTCCAAGTTATTGTGTTCCTCCCACTTCAGCTTCCTTAGTACTGGGTTTACAGGTGTGAACTAGCACATCATATGACTTTTCCCCCCAGATGATTAAAATGTGGTGTGAAGAGGTTTATCTCTCTGTGACCAACCTTCAACTTTTTTGATCCCGAGGAGGGAACACTGTTTCCTGGCCAACTTCGTTGTGCTGCATACATTCAGTCTCAAGTCAGCAGTTTACTTGTTGCTTAGTAGTGTGTCTGTGCTTGTTTAAATGAGTCATAATTAAGATTTAGTCACTGGGACTCAAATCTTGCCTATGCAGGACTTGGCAATATAGGGATACTGTGCTTTGCTATAGCTAGAATTAGGATGGGACCGACCTGTTGCTCTACTGAGATGGGCTTTTGAAGCAGTTTGATAGATTTCTTCATCACCTTCCTGCTCCCCAGATTTATGAAGCAGGGATAAAGCTAGGTGCTGTGGCATAGGGCCGGTGATCTGGATCTTAGTGGAGCCTGTTCAGTCTTCAGCTGCAGAGAGGCCCCCTGAGCTATGGGAGGGACCTTGCCTCAAAACAAAGCAAAGAAAGCAAATTAGCAAAGAAAGGATCCCAGGATTGAGATTCCTCAGGCATCTGTTGTTTATCATTTGACAACAACATTGCTAAAAACTAGATTCAGGGCCTGTGGCTGCTTTTTCATCCCAGTAATTGATATTTTCAAAGCTTGCTATCCTCATTTGACTTAAGTATTTTATCGAGCCAGAAGTCTTGTACTATGAAAGTAATCTTCAAGTCAATTAAATAATAATTAGGAACCGGTGTGCCAGGCAGGGCTCTAAACTCTGAGGGTTGAAAGGGGATGAAAACAGTTTTTCCATTGGCCTTTGTCTCACATGGTAGAGTTGGCTGATAGAAAGCAGTCATAGGTCGGGCGATGGTGGCGCACACGTTTAATCCCAGCACTCAGGAGGCAGAGGCAGGCGGATCTTTGTGAGTTCAAGACCAGCCTGTTCTACAAGAGCTAGTTCTAGGACAGGCTCCAAAGCTACAGAGAAACCCTGTCTCGAAAAACCAAAAAAAAAAAAAAAAAAAAGAAAAAGAAAAAAAGAAAAAAAAAAGAAAGCAGTCATAGTAGGATTATAAAGTATGATGGAAAGTCAGGAGAATAGAGCTTGGATTGGGTGGCCAAGGTAGAGACAGGCTCTCCATGTAGCCTTGACTGTCCTGGGACTCCCAAGTGCTGGGATTAAAGGCGTGCCCCACCATGCTCTGCATTGGATTTCCGTATTTTGAAAATTACTCTCAAGCCTCACTCGAGTGGAGAGACAGTTGAGGACTAACCTTTAACTTTATTTGGTAAACTATAGATTGTAATGTTGACTTGGAGAAAGAGAGTTGCCATGTAGAGATGGGCAGTTTTACTTTTAGAATTGGAGCTTTCTCGCCTTCCTCTCTGAAGCTGCTTCCTAACTAGTTGGTGAGGTGGTGGGAAAGCCCTTTGCTGAATCAGAAACCGTTTCTCCATAGGTTGAAGAGACCGATGAAGTAACTAGTTTATAATTTGAATGTGGAGATTGTTTTAGGAACCCTCTGGGCCTGTCTTAGTTCTGAAAGGGGGAGAAAAGATTTACTGTTGTAAGGGGCACATAAACATAGCTTTCTGACAGTAGCTTTTGATTTTATTGGCTCAACAAATATAATTATTGCACAATACATAATCTTCTGCTGTGGTAGCTAATGAGGTACAAAGCTGCATAATTACAGCAACACTTATTTTCCTTATAGAGCTTGGCGGCCACTAAGTAAACAATTTAAAGAATTTATCTTAATTAGCTTAGTTATATGCCGTCATTGACTGAGTCTTCTATTTTTCTTCACATTTCTACCCTTCACATCTTAGCTGAACAGAGAGATATTAATTCTTTTGAGCCAGGGCTTCCTCTTCTGGCACTTTAGCCACCTGGCTCTCCTTTCCCAGGGTCATCATTAAGGAGCTGAGCTCTGTGTGTGAGATGCTGACCGAAAGCCTCAGGCAGTCAGGGTGGAGGAAGGAGCCCTCAGAGGCAAAGCTTCTCAGAGATGCTCTGTAAATTGTATCTCTTCATTTTATCCTTCTGTGTTAATGATGCCTGGATTCTTGGTTTTGGTACCGAGTTTGGGCAAAGGCCTGTGCTATGTGTCAACTTGTAATACGTGTCCCAACATTTTAAAACTGGACACGTAGATGGCAGGTGGGCGAGAAACCATTCTGGCCTTTAATTGTGTTCCCTTTCTAACCCGCTAGATGGACTTGTTAACGTATTTCATATTTCAGCTGGTAGAGTCAAAAGAGAACAAATGAGAATGTCCAGGGCCTGTCTGTAGATGGGCTTCAGCTTTAGGAGTCGGGGTGGCTGTTGGGAACATGTAGGTGTAGTGGAAAAGGCACATGGCAGGTGGTCAGAGTGGACAGGGTTTGCATATTGATGACTTGCATGTGTGCCTCTGTCATCTGTAATGACAGTGACCAGCAGCTCAGAAGAACAGGTCACAGGCTCAAGACAGTAGAACAGAAGACAGAAGATGTGAGTACATAGGACGGAAGTGGACCCTTGAGAGGATGGCCAGTGGAAGGAGGAAAAGAGAATAAAAGATGGCAAACGAGAAAGAGAAAGAAAAAAATGTAGGGTGAGGGTACGTAAAGTCGAGAGAAATATTTGGGTTGCTTTTGATGATAAAACGAGAACTGTATTGTTGGAGAGCAGCCTGGGAAGTCAAAGCAGGGTTCAGGGTCTCACAGTGATTACAGGCTGGTCTAGAACTCCGGGCAGCCCCATGCCTTGGCCTCCTGAGTGCTGTGTGCTGCCATACCTTCCTGTCACTGTTCTCACGGTGGGGTTTTCTCTATTTTCTTATTTCTGTGTAGTATGTAGTCATGCTAGCCTAGATTTTAAAGGATCTGTCGAGAGGCCCAGTATACACCATAAAGATTATAGTTGATAATAGATTTTATTTAGGGGTTTTGATAGGTGTTTTTGCCAAAAGGGGAGATGATATGTGAGATGATGGCTATGTCTACATCATGCTGATGTGCTGTAAGTACGCCTTACAGAGAAACCATAAAGAGAAAGAGAGAGAGAGAGAGAGAGAGAGAGAGAGAGAGAGAGAGAGAGAGAGAGCTGGGTGTGGTAATCCCAGCACTTGGGAGGTTTGGGCAGGAACCCAAGGTCAGCCTGGATAAGTAGTAAAACTTTTAAACAAAAAGTGTGATTATGAGATTAAGATCCAAACTATTTGAATATTCAGATTTCTTACAGTATGGTCCTAATCTTATGTTAATTTAAATTTTTTTTATTTGTGTATGTGTTTACTTATTTGTTTGTACATTGTATGTACACTGTACCAGGCTTTTTTGGAGCCACCAACCAGCTCCCAAATTATGACATAGAGACTTACTAGTTATGTCACCTACGTTTCGCCTTGGGGCTTTTTACCTTTCTTTCCTTCTGGATATCTCACTTTCACTGCTGCTTGTGCTGGCTGGACGCTGCCTGGCTTCTTTTCCCAGGTGTCTCCTTCCTTCTCTCCTCGTCTTCCTCTCATTCATCTTGAGCCTAGATTTCTCCTCCTGTTTGTGCTTCCTGCCTGCCATCTCTGCATATCCCTCTCCTGCTTAGCCATTGGCCATTCAGCTTTTTGTTAGACAGGTCGGTGCCATAGGCAGGCAAGGTGAAACAAATGCAGCACATCTTTTCATAATTCAGCATACACCCTTACAGTTTTAAACAAATGTAACTAACACATCTTTCCCTAGGTAAAATAATAAATATCCCACAACAACTCACAGAGGCCAAAAGAGGGCGCTGAATCCGTGGAACTGGAGTTACAGGTAGTTGTGAGCTGCTGCCATGTGGATGCTGGGAACCACACCTGAGTTCTCTACAAAGGCAGCCAGTGCTCTTATTCCCTTTCATACATTTTTTAGGTTCATTCACCACCACTCTCCCACAGTAAATAATTCTTCACTTCAGCTGAGTTTTAATATTCTGTACTCAGTTTCTCCCTACCTACTTATTATGGTCTGTCCACCTCATGTGTACCTTTCCTAGGAGATCTGTCTTGATTTCTTTACCCGAAGTAACATTTCCTCCTTTGCTACTTTTTGTGCCATCATCTTTGGACATGGCAGTGTTAAGACTGACAGATGGGGGTTGGAGAGATGGCTCAGTGGTTAAGAGCACTGCCTGCTCTTCCAAAGGTCCTGAGTTTAATTCCCAGCAACCACATGGTGGCTCGCAACCATCTGTAATGAAGTCTGGTGCCCTCTTCTGGCCTGCAGACATACACATAGACAGAATATTGTATACATAATAAATAAATAAATATTTTAAGACTGACAGATGGGCTATGGTTATTCACACACACGTCAGTGTGTACGCTGTTACACCCAGCTCCTAGATCAACTGTCGGCTCACACGGGAATGTCAGTAGCTTGCATTTCTGTGTACTGAGTGCTAGGTAATCTTGTAAAGTGCCTACTGTCTATTAAGAACTCAACAAACAACCCTGTCTCGAAAAACCAAAAAAAAAAAAAAAAAAAAGAACTCAACAAACAGATCTCTGAATTCAAGGCCAGCCTGGTCTAAAGAGCCAGTTATAGGATAGCCAGGGCTACACAGAGAAACCCTGTCTTGAACTCCCTCCCCAAAAAGAACTCAACAAATGTTACTCATTACAATAGAATGTATTTAATGTAGAATTACTCTTTTAAAATACACCCTTTAAAATTTTACATTTAGGTTTTAGTTAGCTAAATTTTATACACACACAACACACACACACCTTTTTCTTCCTATTAACAGTATTTTAAAATATTTATCCTCATGGGTTTTTTTTTTTGTTTGTTTTTTGAGACAGAGTTTCTCTGTGTACCTTTGGAAGCTGTCCTGGAACTCTCTTTGTAAACCAGACTGCTCTTGAACCCACAGAGTGCCTCTGCCTACCGAGTGTTGGAATTAAAGGTGTGCGTCACCACTGCCCAACTTATCTTTATGATTTTTAATTGGGGTGTATGTGTCTGTGTCTCTGTGTGCCTGTGTGCAAACAGGCTCCCATAGAGGCTAAAGGAGGGCATTGGGTTCCTGGAGCTGGAATTAAAGGTGGTTATTTGCTGCCTGATGATGCTGGGAGCTGGACTTAAGTGCTCTGCAAGAGTAGCCGGTGCTCTCAGCAGATGGCCATCCCTCCAGCCCCAGTTCACAGTATTTTAAAGATCTTCCAATTTGTAGAAGAAGGTCACTCACTGTTCTGTTTCACACAGCTAACAAATGAGCACCAGATTGGAGCCCAAAGCACCAGGTTCCATTTTTTTCTGTTGAGCCAGTTATGCTTGCTGTAGGCAGCACTCACCTGGCAGTCAGTGGAGTCACTGGTTTTCATGCTTTCCTTACCTCTGTGGAAAAGCAGACAACTTACGAGTTGGCACCTTTTAAAATATTTTGGGAAAAAAAATCCAAAATAATGCTGTTTTAAATGAGTATCTTGAAAACAATAATTCAAGTTAAAATTATAGTGTGAGAACAGAAAGTGTTTATGTTTGTTTGTTTTGAGACAGGGTTTCTCCATGTAGTCCTGGCTGTCATGGAACTAGCTCTGTAGACTAGGCTGACCTCGAACTCACAGAGATCTGCCTGCTTCTGTCTCCCAAGTGCTGAGATTAAAGGTATGCACAGCCACTACCCAACTAAGCATTTATGTTTACAATGCTACACACATCATCTCCCATAGCCAGCTGCTTTCTGTAGAGCTGGTCCTGGATAACTACACATTTATGGGCTTTATTTTGGATGTTTGTACTGAAGATAGATGGTGGGTATCTTTTAATGGACCATGGAGTGTTTATTTTATAAAGTACACCTTTTATTTCCTTAGTTTTAAAGATAATGATGATGATGATGATTATGTGTACCATGGCACACGTGTCCACATTTATAAATACTTAGCTCTTTCAAGGACTTCCGCGATCCCGAGAGCCCTTCCTTTCAGTGGGCTCAGTGTAACTCTGAGCTTAGATTCGTCTGTAGGAAAGAAGTGTAGGATTAGTAGCAATGATGAGAGGAGTCATGCAAATGGAGAATCTTGGAGTTACTTATTTTAGATTAGAGCCGGGTTTGTGATTTGGGTATAAATTATTAGAGTTGGTGTTCTGTAAAGGTTTGAATGGTTCTTTGTTTGGTTGAGTGGGTTCAGTTAAGGCCAAGAAAACATGCAGGCTGCTTGGATGCAGGGAGTAGCTTGTCTTCAGATCCAGAAGATCAAGAATACCGTAAGGTGAGACTGAAGACAGGCCATCTGGGTTTTTTTTTTTTTTTTTTTTAGATCTTTTATGTGCATTGGTGTTTTGCCATGGGTGTCAGAATCCCTGGAACTGGAGTTACAGACAGTTGTGAGCCTCTATGTGGTTTCTGGGAATTGAACCTGGGTATTCTGAAAGAGTAGTCAGTGCTCTTAACCACTGAACCATCTCACGAGCTTTTTTAAAAATTTATTTATTTGTATATTATGTACATTGGTGTTTTGCCTTTTCTATGTCTGTGTGAGGGTGTTAGATCCCCTGGAACAGGAGGAGATATAGACAGTTGTGAGTTGCCATGTGGGTGCTGGGAATTGAACCCACCCGGGTCCTCTGGCAGAGCTTCCAATGCTCTTAACCTTTGAACCGTCTCTCTAGCCCACAGCCATGTTTTTAAAAAGATCGTCTAATATGTAAATTCACGTATCTCGTATGAATGATTCTGGCTAAGGTTTCTGCTTGCTTTGGACTCAGGAATCAGACTAAACAGTTTTTTTTTCTCCAGAACACACAATGAAAAAGAGACACCAGAAAACTCAGAACTTCTGAAGTGGTACACCACTATGGTTTCTTCATGTGTTTGCACTTGAAAAATCAGGCGGAAACAGAGGAGGGGTGATCTGATTTATATATAGGAATTGACCTGACTGTTGGTAAGGAGCCCGAAAAGCCTTTGAGTTGGATTACAGGCTCTGTGGTGCTTCGGTTGGTCTATATGTTTATGTGCTTGCACATATGCTTCTGTTGGTTTGTGTGTTCGTGTGCACGCACATGTGCTTTTGTTGGTTTGTGTGTTCGTGTGCACGCACATGTGCTTTTGTTGGTTTGTGTGTTCGTGTGCACGCACATGTGCTTCTGTTGACTTGTGTGTTCATGTGCATGCACACGTGCTTCTGTTGGTTTGTGTGTTTGTGCATGCACACGTGTGCTTCTGTTGCTAGACTGTCATCTTTTTTTTTTTCTTGCTTTGAAAGATGCCTCTTCATCTGGGCAATTACACCACTTACACAAGAAACTGATTCTGAGCTAGATGTTGTTTTGTTTAACTAGAACATCCATCCATTAGACATTCCGTTTACAGCTGGTCCTAGCTGAGACACTGAGGTTTGCTTTGCTCAGTTTAGATCTTAATGCTCCCTTGCTAGCTATTTGGGAGTGGCTGGAATTTTTCATCTTATTCATGTTTATTGCTTAATGCTGATGAAAGGAGTCAGATTCAGATCCTTTGCCAACAGCCTTGTCAGAGAGTCAGGCAGGGAAGGCAGGACACAGATTCATCCTCCCACTCATCCCTGACAGTCTAAGTTGCTGCCCACCTTTAGTGAAGTTTTCTAGGCTTATTGTGGTCCTTGGTGATGGCTCTCTGCTTGGAACTCAAACATCCTAATTTTCCCCATGAGTCATGCGGCTCTTAATCTTGCTTTGCTTTGCTATCTCTGTGGTTGACTTTCATTGTTAATGTAAGCTGCTTGAGAGCAAGGCCTGTTGTTAGTGTGTTGTACAGAATTACTCAGTAGGTTTACTTGGGTAAGCTTCCTTGTCTGTTAAATGGCTTGAGGACAACTTTAGACTCTGAAGTTCAGAGCGTTTTATAAGAACTTAGAATTTTAGATTTTCTAGGCATTGTCTTTTGTTTGGCCTTGAAAAAGTACTGTTTTCCTGTTGTTTCTTCATTGGTTAGACCAGGAACCCAGAAACCATCTAAATTTGTAACTTTAGTTACAAATTTATATCTATTTCTGTTGTGTGTGTGGTGGGAGTGTGTAGAATGGGAATAACAATGTTCTGTACTGAGGTTTAATTTCTACCACTAATTTTAGTTGTTGTTGGTTTTAAGTTATGGTCTCACTGTGTAGCCCTGACTGTCCTGGAACTCCTGTATCATCAGGCTGACCTCTGTATGCAGAGATGTGCCTGTCTCTGCCCGCTGAGTGCTGGAACTAAAGGTGTGTGCCACCATACTCTACCACTAAGTTTGTAAACACTGGAAGCATGGGGCTGCAGAGGTGCTTAGTGCAGAGCACTAGTGTGCACTTCCTCTCTTTCAACTCACTGCCTATAGCTTCAGCTCCAGGGCATCCAAGGCCGTCTTCTGGCCTCCTTGTGCTTTTCTACCTGGTCTGTTTAGTAAGTCATCTAGTGTGCTTTCAGTACTGCCTTTGAGTTGGTGACAAGTTCTAGAGAAATGTGCCATATGCTAAGGACAAATTGTGTGATGTAATAATTATAATAAATATGCTCATTCTTGTGCAAGAAAAGTCTAAACTGTTTTGAATTTTTTTTGAGAATATATTTGGATCTTTTTCTGTTTTTCTTTAACAAACTGTAGAGAAGAAATAAACCATGAGCTATTCCTAAACTGTCTCCTGTGAAGATTGCCGTGTAGTAGCTTGACTTTGACACTGTCCCTGGAGAGCTTTGATTCCTCTGTGAACACAAGGAAGGCTGATCTGGGCATCCTGCAGGCCTGGAAGCCCACTACGGAGGCTGAGGCTGGAGGGTGGAAATTTCAAGGCAAGCCTGAGCTACTTAGTGAGACTTTGTAGCAAAATTAAAAGCAGGAAAAAAAAAAAAAAGAAAAGAAAAAAAGAAAAGCCTTGAGCAACAGCTTGTAGAAGATCACTTACCCTCAGTCCCGGAGGCCCAGCTTCAGTCTTCAGCCCCTCAGGACAGACAGACGGCCCCAGTGCTGACTGCTGTTCTCACATGGGGCTCGTATTTCCACAATTCCTTTTTCTTTTGATTATTTATTTTCCCTTGGGATTCTTTGAGACTATTGCTATGCCCAGTATCTTAACTTACAGGAAAATATTGCATATGTTCATGCTATTATGAGAATCTGTTCATCTATGTTAATATTTTAGGTTGTTTTTTTTCACTTTTTCCTTTCATTTTCTCTCATCTTTCCCTCCTTCCCTGTTTCCTTCCCTTCCTTTTCCATTTGTCTGTCCATCTACATGTTTTCATTTATCCCAGGCTAGCCTTGAATTTGCTATGTACTAGAGGATGACTGATGTGGGATGTCTTTCTGTATATGTGTTGTTTTTATTGGTTGATAAAAATTGGTTGATAAAGCTGTTTCGGCCAGTGGCTTAGCAGAGTAAAGCTAGGTGGGCTATAGAGAGAAAGTAGATAGAGTCAGGGCGATGTCATGTAGCTGCCCAAGAAGCAAGAGGTAACAAACTACTAGCCTCGTGGTAAAATATAAATGATAGAAAATGGGTTAATTTAAGATGTAAGAGTTAGTTAGTAAGAAACCTGAGCTAAGAGGCCAGACAGTGTTGTATAGTTTCTCTGTGATTATGTGGGTCTGGGTGGCCAGGAAACGAATGAGCAGTCTCAGTTTACAGATGACCATGAATGTCTGATCCTGCTTTCACCTCCCCAGTGCTAGGATTACAGGCTTGAGCTGCTGGGCTAGTTTTATGGTACTGGCAATAAAAACCTAGGGCTTTGTACAAGCACTCTATCAATTTACTTTTTTTTTTTTCTCGTGTTCCGAAAGAATGTGTCTTGGTCTCTAGGCAAGTGCATATGTTGTACACATGAGCAATGAAGAAGGATTTAGTTGGCCCCGGCGAAGTGCACCTGTATCCACAGACCTTGGGGAGCCTGTGAGGGATTACTTGCCCCAGCAATTTTGGACCAACCTGGCCAACTTAATGAGACCCTGTCTAAAAAAAAAAAATAATAATCTAAAGTTGCTTTTAATCCCAGCCACCATTTGGGAGGCTAGCCTGTACTACAAAGTGAGACCCTGTCTTAAACAAATAAATAAACAAAAACTCTCGGATGAACTTTTAAAATTGAGCCTTATTTCCCATGAAATAGTGCTGTCTCATGTACAACAGCAGTAGCATATTGCCACGTTGACTGCACTAAACAGTGCTGGGCATGGGTAGAAACTACTTTGAGGTCTAAAATGCAGTATCTGTGCCAAGAGCTTCTGTGGAAGACACTGAGCCACAGCCCAGCAGGCACACCAGCAGAGTGCTGTTGGCACAGAAACCCCTGGTTAGGTAGGTAGAGACATTTATCTTTAGTTTTGAAAATTCTATATTTTGAGGCCTTAAAAGGTATCTACTAGATATAAAAGATTATGGGTAAATGGAGTGTACAGAGTATTCAGCAACCTAAAGGCTCTTCAGCCTTTGGAATGTGTATATTTAACACTTCATGCATTAATTAATATTAGTGGTGAGATAGTCAACCTAATGAATTTTTTCTAATAAACAGATTTTAATGTTATATCTTCTTACTGTTGGAAAAAAAACATATGAGTTCATCTCCCAAACTGAAAATAATAAAATGCTACTTAAAAAAACTCAAAAATGTTATGTAGAATAAAAGTAAGCAGACACCAAAATAGTAGATAATTACTCATTCCACTGAACTGTAGAACAGGCAAAATTAATCAGCGGCACATATCTCTTTGTCTGTGCGTAGAAATGAGTCGAAGAATATAGGAGGGAAATATCTTCACTTTGATTAGAGAACCGGCCACGTGGGTTCATATATCGATAAAAATTTATCAAATGATGTGCTAGCATATACATATTATTATATATATTACATGCATATCTTCCTACCTATTCTATGTCATAAAATAACCCAGTGATGGAATTTTCTTAGTTTTATATTACCTGGAAGGAGTCTGGGCCCAGGTTCACAAACCAGTACATGTTTTAAGTCAAGGCTCTGTGATCCACAGAGCTGGTCAGCTTACATACATTCAAAACTTAAGTATTTTTTGGGGGCACCACTGTAAATACCACTTTTTGTTTGTTTTTTTCAAGACAGGGTTTTTCTGTAGCTTTGGAGCCTGTGCTGGAACTAGTTCTTGTAGTCCAGGCTGGTCTCCAACTCACAGAAATTCGCCTGCCTCTGCCTCCCGAGTGCTGGGATTAAAGCACCATGGTACCTGGTGCTTACTACTGGGTGGATTAGTTGATTGGCAAGCCTGGGTGTCTTTACGAATCTGGCATCCCCTGGTCCTGGGTTACAGGCTTGGTTATGTGGATCCTGGGGGTGTGAAATCAAGTCCTTTGCCAACTGAGCCACCTTATCAATCTTCTGTGAATTCGCTTCCTGATTTATAAAAAAGATCTACAAAACCTTACAGCTGATATCATATTTAATGACAAAAGTCTAAATGATTTTTTTCTCTAGGATTGGGATTGAAACCAGGATGCCTATATGTGTTTTGTTTGTTTGTTTCTTTGGTTTTTCCAGATAGACTTTCTCTGTGTATCCCTGCCTGTCCTGGAACTCATTCTGTAGACCAGACTGGCCTCGAACTCACAGAGATCTGCCTGTGTCTGATTCCCCAGTGGTGCTGGAGAGATGGCTCAGTGGTTAAGAGCACTGCCTGCTGTCCCAAAGGTCCTGAGTTCAGCAACCACGTGGTGGCTCACAACCATCTGTAATGAGATCTGGTCTTTGAGGAAGAAGTCTGGTCAGTTGTTCTCATCAACTTAGACCATGAAACCCAATATGGACAAGTTCAACAGAACCACCATATAAGGGCTGCCCATGCATGCCTCAGCATTGCCAGGGCATAAATTTAATTTTCTTTTTCTGCTTCTTGAGTGCTGGGATCAGAGGCATGCACCACCACTGCCTGCCCAGCAGTAGAATTTTTGAGTAGAACTTGTCTGTAAAATACCTTCTAAGGCACACTTTTATTATATCCTCAAAGGGATATAGTATTCACCTGAAAATGCGCTGTTATTCACTGCCCAGATAGTAACTAATCACTTCTCCCCCCCCCCACTCATATTCTACTTATTTACTTATTTTCACTATAGGGTCTCTCTGTGTAGCACATGGTGCTGTGTTCCCTTCAATTGAGGTAGAGTCCTGTTGTGTTACCCCAGCTGGCCTCATTTTCATCTTTCTTCTTCAGCCTCCCAAGTATCTGGAATTACAGGCAGGTGCCACTCTGTCAGACTTGAAATGATTGCTTTTCCCCCAGATGGCCTTTGACAAAGGTGAGAGGCGAACTGATAAAGGGAAGATTGTCTCATGAACAAATGACGGAGCAGCAGCTGGACATTCGTAGGTAGAAGCATGAGTTTTAAGCTAAACTTCACATCTTACATCTAAAATAAGCTCAAAATAGACCACAGATTTAAATGTAAACTGTCAAGCTAAAAATTTCTGGGAAAAGAAAGTAGGAGAAAATTTTTTTTGGAAACTGGAGCTAGACAAGGAATTCTTAGAATTGACACCAAAAAAACATGGTCCACAAAAGGAAAAAGTGATACCATGTTTCAGAAAACTAAAACCCTTTGCTCTGTTCAAAACTGTGCTGATGTGCACTTGGGAAGCCGAGGTCGGAGTGTCAGGAGATCAAGGACAGCCTGGGCTACATGACAAAGCCAGGCCAACAGGGCTACAGGCCCCTGTTACAAAAAAGGTGCTAAGATGGCAAAACTTTACACACTGTGAGAGGAAGAACTTGCCAAGTGGATGTTCAGCAAAAGAGCAGTGCAGCTGGCCACTGTGCCTGTGGGTTCCTGGTCCAGAGAAATTGAAGATAACTTAATATTGAGGATGTATGCAGGGCACAAGTAAATATACCATGTTGGATAAGGGGGTTTGAATGTTTTGAATTTTGGTAGGGGATGGAATGTTCTTTCTTCAGTGCCCTGCAATTAGACAGGGTTTGCTGCCTCTAGAATAAAAAATTCCAAGCTCCAAGTAAGAAAACCCTAATAAGCTAGTTAGAAACTGGCAAAAGTGAAGAGATGCTTTACCCTAGAGCCTATATAGGTGGTCCAGAAGCAGGGGGAGGGAAAGTGGTGCATGCACATATGTAACATGAGGGCCTGCTTGTTGGGGTTACTGTCCCACCTGGTACCCCACAGCCTAGCCAGCAAGCCCCAAAGAAGAATCACCCAGAAGTCTCCATGAGATTATAAACTAATTGGCACATTAGCTCAGGCTTCTTACTAGCTCTCGTAACTTATATTAATCCATTGTTCTTATCTGTGTTAGCCATATGGCTCGGTACCTTTCTCATCACATGTTGCCTCTTTGGTGGTCTGCACAGGAATGTGGGGGAGCTTCCTGCTTCCCAGAATTCTCCTGTTCTCACCTCTACTTCCTGTCTGGTTTTCCTGCCTATACTCCCTGCCTGGCCAATCAGCATTTGTTTAAAACATAATTGACAGAATACAGACAATTAAGTCAAGATATTTTCAAAATACCTTCCTTGGGTTAATTCAGCAGGATTTATAAACAAAAGTCTTTTAGCAGCTGTTGTGCCTTCCTCAGCATTCAAACAATTCAAAGAGAGCATAATAGCATACAGTATCAAGATTCTCTGTGTATTTTCCATCTTATGTGGCTTTATTTTAACCTCTCTTTTATTTTTACTTTTAACTTTTGAGACAGGATTTCTGTGTATCTTTGTCCTTGAACTCACAGATCTGCCTGTCTCTGGGATTAAAGGTGTCTGCCACCACACCTTGAATTCACAGAGGTCTGTCTGCCTCTGCCTCCCAAGCTTTGGGACTAAAGGCATGTTCCACCACACCTTGAACTCACAGAGATCTGTCTGCCTCTGCCCCCCAGGCATTGGGCATTGGGATAAAAGGTGTGTATCACCACACCCACACATAGTTACATTTCATGAATATGAGAAGACAGCTGCAAGCACACAGAGCCGAATGAGATACCAGTACCTGTTGTTTATTGTATTTTGTGTTTGCCTGGCTGCCTTTGTGTGCAGTGTGTAAGAGAGTGTTGCTATGTGTGCAGATGAGCTTGTCTGTGTAAGCATGTGTGGAGGCCAGAGACTGGGTCTCCGCTCCTGTTGCTTTCCACTATGCATTTTGAGGGGAGGTCTCTCCTTGAAGCCTGAGCTGGCTGTTTTGGCTAGACCTGCTGGCTGGCAAGCCCCAAGATTCCTGTCTCCATGTCTCCCAGAGCTGGTGCTACACATGAATGGCTGTTGGAGATCCAAACTCAGGTCTGCATGCTTGTGCATAAGCACTTGATCCACTAACCCATCTCTCTAGTTCCTATATCTTTTATTTTATACGTTTAATGGGTATGCTGGGTTTTAGTTCAACATTGTAAGCACTTTATATGTCACTTAAAATTACCTATGAATATAATTTTTAAACAGCTCATAATCTTTTTTAAAAATATTTATTTATTATGTATACAATATTCTATCTCTCTCTCTCTTTCTGTGTGTGTGTGTGTGTGTGTGTGTGTGTGTGTGTATTCCTGCAGGCCAGAAGAGGGCACCAGACCTCATTACAGATGGTTGTGAGCCACCATGTGGTTGCCAGGAATTGAACTCAGGACCTTTGGTAGAGCAGGCAATGCTCTTAACCACTGAGCCATCTCTCCAGCCCCCACAGCTCATAATCTTTATTGTATGGTTTTATTATAATTTATTTAAATATTTCTACTGTACATTTAAGGCTTTTCTCTTTTGTAACTGCTATAAATAATGTTCTGACATAATTTTGGATATAAGGTCACTGTCAGTGCTCCTGGATGTTTTAAGCAGATCAGGAGATGTGAAGTACTATTCACAGACACAGTATCCCAGAGGCTTTGTATTAACTATGGCATCACAGTCTGGTTCAGAGAAACTGTCATTTTACATGACGTGGGGAAAGTATGTGTCTGTATTGTTGGAAGGGGAAGGGGGAGGCTGGCAGTGCTCACTTCAACCCTGGCTTCTAGGTCTGACTCTCCTCTTTACCCTCTAGTCTGTTCCGTGGCATCACCCCTCCTTATTCTGTGAACGTTTGGGTTCTTGGTGCTTCTTTCCTCAGCCTCGTATATGTGTTTATTATATTCTTCTCCTGGTAATCAGAATGGGCCGTTCATCTTCAACTATATCTTAAATTTAATCTCTTATTTTTTCAGAATTTTAGAACCAATTTTCATATTACCTATTAGACACCTTTGCCCTAAGTTGCATCTCACAAACTAACCTGAGTGTTTACCAACTTGTCCTGAGGACTACATGACCTTTCTGTGTTTGAAGCAGAAAGTCTGTGTGGTAGCCTACATTTCCCTTTGGATTTTGCTCAGCACTTCTTGTCAGTTACCACGTGTTAAGATTCTATTTCCAAAATAGCACCCTAATTTGTTACCTCCCACTTATCACTGTTTGTGACTTCGACCCCCACATTTCATGGACTGCTGCGTTGGAGTCTAACTGGTGTGCCTATTTCTGGTTGCACAGCCTTGTTTTATCTCGCCCACTAAAGCCAGCTTGTATTTTTGAATCCTAAATTTTAGCATTTTACTCACACTCACTGTCCGATAGCTCATGGGGAAGAAAGCCTGCTATCCTTAGCTTCGAGGTTATGTGCCTGGACTCTGTTGGCTCTTGCTATACACTGCCTATCTCTGCCGTGCCAGGAGTGGCTGCCGGTTGTGCCAAAGCAGTTTCCCCTGGATGGCAGGTGTTTCTTTTCTGGCTTCAGGTACTGCTCATCCCAGGTGTCCACTTGGCAGATCTCTATCTCAATCTCTTATGACACTGTAACCACCGGTGGAAAGGAGCCCCCCACTATAAGAGTGCCTCAACCTGGCCTCACTTCCTTACCTCCCTGTCACAGTTAAAGCATCCCTGACCACTATGCTAGATTATAATGCACCTTCTCAGACCACCTAAAGCAGGAACTGTGTATGCTTTTTATTGCCTCCAGGATTGGAAATGGTATTTAACAAACATGTCTTGAGTAGATGAAGGAAGAATCAATCTCAGGGTGAAAATTGAGGAAGAGGTTGACTTTGAGGCCAAGTTTAGGAGTGAAAGCCATAGGAATGGAATTTGAATCCTCTTACAGCTCCTTGTTTGTCCAGCTTTAGATAGCCATTGCATCCTCTAAATGCAGGTGCTAGAAGTACCAAGAATAGCAGGTGCCTTTGAAATAGCAAATGCCCATATGTTTTTAGTTTCTATTACAAGTATTGAGAAGGATCCTGGATGCACAGTGTAATTGGAGGTTTCTATCCTCCCCACCAGTTCCCGAATAACCATGCAGAGGCTTAATATTACAAATATTAAATGCTTGGTCAGTGGCTCAGGCTGATTATTAGATAGTTCTTACATTTAAATTAACTCATATTTTTTATCTATGGTTTGCCACATGGTTTGTGGCTTGTTACCTCATTTTTTTTTTACATGTCTCGCTTCCTTGGTGACTCCCTGCCAGCTCTCAGACTCTGCCCTTCTCCTGTATCTCTGCTTGGCTTTCCTGCCTGGCTTGATCCTGCCTTGCCATAGGCCAAAGCAGCTTTATGTTTGTTAACCAATGAGAGCAACACACATTCACAGCATACAGAAAGACATCCCACAGCAGCGCAGGCTACGCATGTGCAATGCATTTTCACTGAAGTAGCAGGATGACTTGAAGCTTTGAGTAGATATGCCCATCACTTGCAAGGTTAATTTATTTGGCTTTGTGATAACTTGACTGCATTGTTGACTGGTTGCTATAGAATTGCCTTAGCTCATCACACGTTCAGACAGTGAAGATAGGTCAGGCAAGTCACTTTGAGACAAGTAGTCCATAATTCTTACTTACGGTCTGTGATGTGAGATTTCCAGGGTGATGAAGCATGCAGATGTGAACAGAGTTCCATGTTATTTCCCAACATGGCTTGGCTTTTCTAGCTATTCCTGGTGACAAATCTTTTTTTCTATATTCTCTCTGTAAAGATGTATAGTTAGCAGCAGTGACTAATACGTTTTCAAGAAATGCCGCTATAACCTTTAAGTCTGATGAGTGGGATTGAGCTAAGAACTGTGGCCTTTGCATTGCATCTGGTGACTGTGTTCCCAGCAAGTGAATCACATCAGGACTATACATGGACAGAGAGAAACAAGTTTTCATAGAAACTCTGCTCTGAAACCAAATCACAGCGGTAGTGTCTTCCAAAAACTTTCCATTAGTGCTGGCCCCTCACCATTTATACTGAATTTTAATGATATTTTCCCCGTTCTTTTTTTTCTCCCATGGAGGTATTAAATTTTACTGTTTTGCCATGCCCTTTGGATGAGTGGGACTTCCAAGATGCATCTTAGGTTGTTGAAAAGGGCAACAGTCTGGGCCATATTGGCCCTCTAGACTTCTTAATTTAAAAAAAAAATACTTGATTTATTTATTGTGTGTGGGTGATCTCATGCCAGGATATGTGCATAGTGGTCAGGAGGGCAGTTAGGAATGGTTAAATCTCTTGTGCTGTCGTGTGGGTCTCAGGGGTTCAACTCAAGTAGGCAGGCTTGAAAGCAGGTGCCTTTACCCACTGAGCCATCTTACTGGCCCTGACTATCTTCACTTCATCTTTCATGCAGAGATATGTCGATTCATATTCTTTTAAAATATGTTTTGTAGGTTAACCTGTGTCTCCACAATTTTGTATTTGTTTTTGAGCTAGATTACTGAACATAATGTATTTTCTTGAAATATTTCATTATATTTATTTAATTTAATTTTTAAGTGTGTGTGTGTCCATATGTCTGTGTGTGGGGGGGGGGCCTGGTACAAGGCATGAGTGTGTAGGTCAGAGGACAACATGCAGGAACTGGCTCTCGGTCTACTCTGTGGGTTACAGGAAGTCAGTCCATCAGGTTTCGTAGTAAGCATATTAGTTATTTTGCTGGTGCATATTATTTTTTTTATTATTTTATTTTTATTTTGTGTGTGCATGTCTGTGATTGTGTGAGTGTGCATACATATGTACATGTAGTATAGCATATGTGTGAGGGGCAGAGTTGATTTCTTTCCTTCCACCATGGAATTCAGGTCTTTAGACTCAGTAACAAGGCCTTTGTGCTGCAGAATATTTTTAATGGTTAAGAATTGTTCATGGGAGCTGGGCAATGGTGGCGAACAACTTTAATCTCAGCACTCGGGAGGCAGAGGCAGGTGGATCTCTGTGAGTTCAAGTCCAGCCTGGTCTACAAGAGCTAGTTCCAGGACAGGCTCCAAAGCTACAGAGAAACCCTGTCTCGAAACTAACAATAATAACAACAACAAAAACAAAACACACACACACACACGAGAGAATTGTTCATGGGGAGCTGGGTGCCTCCCAAGTGCTGGAATTAAAGGTGTATGCCACCACTGCCTGACTGCATTTATTTATTTATTTATTAATATTTATTTCCCTCATTGGACATGTTCAGCTTCATTTTATGTATGCAGTGTTCTGCCTGCAGAGTAGAAGAGGGCACCAGATCTCATTATAGATAGTTGTGAACCACCATGTGTTTGATGGGACTTGAACACAGGACCTCTGGAAGAGCAGCCAGTGCTCTTAACCTCTGAGCCATCTATTATTATAGACCAGGCTGGTCTCGAACTCATAGAGATCCACCTGCCTCTGCCTCCCGAGTGCTGGGATTAAAGGCGTGCGCCACCACCGCCCAGCTCTGAGCCATCTCTTTATTCTCCTAGGTTGTGCATTTATAAAATCTTACTACTGTACTAAGTTTTCTATGGTTGTAATAAAAAGAAGCTTGGGAGGATAGAGCCATTGCCCATCACTAAGGGAGGTCAATCCAGGAACCTAGAAGTAGGAAAACAGACTGTAGAAGAATGCTATTTACTGGCTTGCTCCTCTTGGCTGCACCTGTCTCCTCCTCTCCTCTCCTCTCCTCTCCTCTCCTCTCCTCTCCTCTCCTCTCCTCTCCTCTCCTCTCCTCTCCTCTCCTC
>JAQHUG010000003.1:6280724-6292889 GCA_028555095.1 Dicrostonyx torquatus
TCCTCTCCTCTCCTCTCCTCTCCTCTCCTCTCCTCTCCTCTCCTCTCCTCTCCTCTCCTCTCCTGTCCTCTCTTTCCTTTCCCTCCCTTCCTCTCCCTCCCTTCCTTCTTTCCTTCCCTCCTTCCCTCCCTCCCTCTCTCCCTCCCTTCCTATTTTGTATTTTAAGACAGGGTCTTAATATGCAGTCCTGGATGGCCTGAAACTCTCTAGGTAGTTGAGGCCCATCTAGGACTAACAGAAAGCCACCTGACTCTGCCTCCTGAGTGCTGGGTTAAAGGCATGTGCTACTATGCCTGTCAGCCTGCCTGCCTTCTTATAGCACCCATGACCACCAGCCCAAGGGTGGCACTTTCTATAGTGAACTGGACCCTCTCACATCAATCATCAATCAAGAAAATGCCCTACAGGCTTGCCCTATCTAGTGAGGTAATTTTCTCCATTGAGTTCTCCCTCTTCCAGATGACACTAGCTTGTGTCAGGTTGATGTAAAATTAGCAAGCACAACAACCTTAATTTTGGTTGTTACCAGATGACCTTTTTTGCAGATGTAATTTATGCCAGGTGTTGTGGCATGCTCTTGTAATCCTAGGATCTGAGAGGCTGAAGCAAGCAGTAGGCTCACTGCCAGTCTGGGCTATGTAGTGAGTACCAGATCAGCTAAGGCCGCTCAACAAATCCTGTTTCCATTTAAGATTTAGAATCAGTATGGAAATAGGAAATCTCTGGGCAAGCCTATGAGTAATTATCTTGATTACTTAATTTGGGTGGGAAGACCCACCCTAAATGTGGATGGTATCATTCTATGGGTTTGTATTGACTAAAAAGGAGAAAGGCGAGTGCCATCCCTCATCTCTCTTCTTATTCGCTATGGTTGTGATGTGACCAATTGGCTCCTACTTCTTCCGTGATGGACTGTACCCTTGGAACTGTGAACCAGAATAAACCCCTCCCTTCTGAAGTTCCTTTTGTCAGGTATTTTATCTCGAGACAAGTAACCAATACCAATAGTGTGTTTTGCCCAAGTGAATACTTGCAGTTTTGCTTGTTGGATAACGCATGTTCACAGGCAGTACAAGTGTCTATGCTCCCCTCAGGCTCCTCTTTCTACTCAGCGGAGGCTGGGAAAGCCTTTTGGCCATTTAACTCTTGAAGAATAAGTTAGTGCACAGATGTTGGAAACGCAAGAGCAGACTTTGTTGATTTTACCTCAAAGGTATGGCTATTAAATGTCTTAGACTCCTGTACTTTTTAGGTAGTAAAATAGATCCCAGGGAATGTATACAGTTTAGAGTCTTGGTGAGTCCTTCCAGCTACCACTGTAATCAAGACAGCAAAAATTCCCTTCATTCACTAAGTTCCTTTGTGACTCTTTCCAGTCAACCCCAGACTCCTTTACTTATATAATAAAATTATTAGGCCTGATGGTATAAGTAATATACCATCAAGCTTATTTAAAGTATTCTTTTTTGGCCGGGCGGTAGTGGCGCACGCCTTTAATCCCAGCACTTGGGAGGCAAAGGCAGAAGCAGGCAGATCTCTGTGAGTTCGAGACTAGCCTGGTCTACAAGAGCTAGTTCCAGGACAGGCTCCAAAGCTACAGAGAAACCCTGTCTCGAAAAAAAAACAACAACAAAACAACACCCCCCCAAAAAAAACCCAAAACAACAAAAAAAGTATTCTTTTTTGCTGTGCTGGTCTGTTAGCCTGAGCAGAACATGCTCCAAAGCAAGGCCTTTAGCCAATAAGTAAAATTTTTGATGCTGGTTGGTGAAGACACTGGTAAGGAAAGCTGCCCCATCCTCTCAGCTCTGTGGCAGAGTGCTGCCCCACAGCAATGTCAACAGACCAGGACAGACCTGTCATCCCTTCTGTGAAAAATCAAGAGGCGTCCTGTAACTAAGTCAACAATATGTATTGTCTTTTAAATTTTTAAAATTTTTATTTTATTGTGTATGGGTGTGTTGCCTGCATATATATCTGTGTACCACATGTGTGTCTGGTGCTTAGATGTCAGAAGAAGGTATCAGATCCCAGGGAGTGGAGTTACAGATGATTGTGAGCCACCATATCAGTGTTGGGAATTGAACCACTGAGCCATTTTTCCATCTTTTCAGTGGTTAGAATACTAACCAGTAGGTGGAGAGCATGTAGGGCTAGTCAGGCCCTCACTTTTTGACCCCTCAGGCTACATCTCTGTGTGCCGAGCATCTCTTACCTCACCAGGCTGCTATGGGCTTTGGTTAATGTTTGCAGAGGTCTGTGTAAAGAGTGTTCTGTTCCTGTGCTCTGACCACAGCAACTGAACAAATCTGTACTAAGTGCTGACCTTTGGTCAATGCCACTCTTTCTCTGTGGACTTGTAATTCTGTTTTTCATTTCTACAAATAATTCTGAAGGCTTAATGCTTATTTTCCTCCTTGCATCTTAGGAGTTGTCTCTTTTGGTAGAAAACTACTCAGATGCCACTTGACCATCCAGGTACTTTTGAAGGTGTGTGCTTGGTCAGGGAACCGTCTCTGTTGACTCTTACACTTAACTTTCTGAACGTACAAATACACACTTTGATGTAGCTCACTAGTCACACTCTTGTTTGGGAGCTTGTTATTTCTTCTCTCTCTCTCTCTCTCTCTCTCTCTCTCTCTCTCTCTCTCTCTCTCTCTCTCTGTGTGTGTGTGTGTGTGTGTTTTGTTTAGGCTAGTTATTGATGTGGTTGAGTTGGGGCCTTTTTGGGGGGAAAGTACAGCTTTGAACTACATTCCCTGTCATGGAGAAATGATGCACTCCTTCCCCCATGACTCATTAATATCAGTAACTTGTGTTATTCTTTTCCTGTGAGGAAAGACCCAAGGGCAAAGGCTGGTTTGTTTTACAGCTCAGGTTTGTTTTAGTGATTTATGGGCTTGGATGCAGGGTCTTGCACATACCGGCAAACAATACCACTGAGTGGTATTTCCAGCCCCAGCCTCCCTGCCTTTTTTGTTTGTGTTTTTGTAGACAGTCTCAGGTAACTTAAGCTGGCCTTGCTGTGGGGCTGAGGTTAACCTTGAACTCTTATCCTCCTGTCCTGAGTGATGGGGTTACAGATGTGAACCATACATCCAGCTGTAATTACTAAAAAAACTTCTTGAGGGGGCTGGAGAGATGGCTCAGAGGTTAAGAGCATTGCCTGCTCTTCCAAAGGTCCTGAGTTCACTTCCCAGCAACCACATGGTGGCTCACAACCATCTGTAATGAGATCTGGTGTCCTCTTCTGGCCTGCTGGCATACACACAGGCAGAATATTGTATACATAATAAATATTAAAAAAAAAACTTGATACATGTGGGACTCCTGTAATCTTTGAAATACCTGAGGATTACTAGCATTTTGAAGCTAACCTGGGCTCATTAGTAATATTTTGTCTCAAAAAAAACCAAAACATAAGCAAATAATAATAATAATTATTATTATTTTTGGTTTTTCGAGACAGGGTTTCTCTGAAGCTTTGGAACCTGTCCTGGAACTAGCTCTTGTAGACCAGGATGGTCTGCCTCCCCAGTGCTGGGATTAAAGGCATGTGCCACCACTGCCCGGCAAGGAAATAATTTTAAAAGAAATCTCCTTTTGTGATATTAAACAGAGTATTTATTAATATTACCCATGCACATTTAGAAAAAAAATTATTAGGGAAGAGTCAGTCACTAGCCTTCCAGGTAAAGCCTAAAACCCCATTACCAGTATAATGACAGGTTAGTATGTGTTACTGACTGGTACTGGGGAGGTGTCTTGAGGAAGCAAGGTCACAGTAAAATGATACAAATGAATACAGAGGAATGGAAATATGACATGAAACCTCACAGGCTGCACCTAGTCCTTGTGTTGTACCAGGGAAATGGAACTTACATAATCATGCCTTATGTAAGATTACTGATCTGTCATATCACTGCATTTGGACTTGTATGGGGCTTTGGAGGCTTCTGTGTAATTGCTTCAGTCGGTTGGAGAGGTAAATCCCAGATTCATAACAAAATAGCATCCCCTTCTCTTTTATTTTGTGCCAGGGTCTCACTGTCACTCAGGATGGCCTTGTACTTCGGGCCCTCCTCTTTCAGCTCCCCCCTTCCCCCAGTGCTGGTATTACAGACATGTATCACCACCCCTGGCTTTTCCTTTATTCTTTGAAAGGATTTTCAAAGGGATAGAAAACCCACTTCCACTTTTTGCAGCCTGTTGTTTATCTTATGTGTGCTGACATCTCAGTGTTGCTTTGTGACCCTAGTGGTTTTTAGTATTCAGTTAGTTACTGTTTGGATTAATCCAGACCTAAGTATGGACTGCAAAACTTGTCTCAAATATTTCTGTCTTCTTTTGGACGTTGATATTTAGTTTAGGATGGAGTCTTCCTTACATTGGTTTTATCCTTTCCCCTCCAACATCTCTTTCTGAGCTGCAGCAATTAAAGCGTTATACTATTCACTTGGAAAATGTCACTGTCAGTAGATGTCATTATCATTTAGAAAGTTTTGTAACTGCAGTCTTTGCTGTTGGCTTCTCCAACGTCAAACCTTACCGATTAATTTTTAAGAAAATGAGAATTAATGAGAATTTGACAGAGGGACTGAAACCTTTTTTTTTTTTTTTTGCAATCTGATAAGAACAAATTGACTTTTAAGTTTAAATATTGGCAGAAGAGGTGGCTTTGGTTTCTAATGAGTTCTGTTAGTTGAACAAGCTCTGTTGAATTATGAGATGTTTGTTTTGAATTTACTTAGCAATTATTTATTTCCAGAACCACTGCTTACCCTCATGACCTTGAGCGGGTCACTTCTCTTGGGGTTTCACTTTTTCTTTCTTATTATTTATTTATTTATTTATTTTTTTATTGTTAAAAGCAAAATTTACATTTACTCCCCTTGTTCCCGGCCCTCCCGCTCCCCCACTACCCCACCGTCCTCCCACTGCTTCCTTAAGATGGTGCAGGATACCCTGTCCTATGGGGAGCCCAAGGCCCTCCCCTCTCCATCTCAGTCTAAGAAGATGTGCATTCATATAGAATAGGTTCCCAAATAGTCAATACATGCAGAAGAGATAGGTCCCAGTGCCATCGTCGTTGGCCTCTCAGTCAGTCCCCGCTGGCAGTCACATTCATAGAGTCCAGTTAGGTCATTTGCTCATTCAGTCTTGGTCCAGCTGGATTTGATGAGCTCCCAATAGATCGAGCACACTGTCTCTGTTGGTGGGCCAGTCCCTCATGGTCCTGACTTCCTTTCTCATTTTCTCCCTCCTTCTGCTCTTCCACTGGACCTTGGTAGCTCGATCCCTTGTTCTGATGTGAATGTGGGTCTCTGGCTCTATCTCCATTCATCATGCAAAATTTCTATGGTGACGTTGTAAAATTGCACTGTGATGTCCGGTCTCCAACCCATTTCTAAAATTCTCAGAGTGTTTGTTTCACACTCCAGTTTTGGTTTTGCAAATCCACTCTGTGCCATAGGACTTTGGCATTTCTCTTGACTGCTTCTTTGGCAACATTTGCTGACTTGTGGTGCGGGAGCAGAGTTGGGGGCGTATTCTTTCTGCTCCATCGTATCACTGCTAAGGTGTCTTCTAAAGATGATTATGATTAGTTCCAGGTATTGAACAATTTTACCTTAGGGCTCAGTGCTGTTTTAGCATGCATGGGCCCTTGCTGTTGACCCCAGCAGGGAGGTCAACTTAGAATGAAGTCAACAGTATTTTCAGAGTGGCATGTTAAGGCTAGAGAGGTGGCTCAGTGGGTAAAATGCCCAGACACCTAGCATCCACTTAAAAGCCCAATGTGGCAGTGTCTGTAATCCCAGGGCTGGGAGGACGAGGCAGATGGACACAGGCAGGTCATGTACTCACCAGCCAGCCTGTCTAGCCAAAACAGCAAATTCCAGGATTAGTGAGAGACCTCATGAATCAATAAAGTGAAAAGTGATAGAAGACAGTTGGTGTAAACCTCACCTGTGCCTGCATGGGGCAGCCATCTATGGACAGGTATGTATACATACTTGCATACAGCGCTCATGCGTGTGTGCACACACACATGCGCACGTACACACATGTTCAGATGTTCAGTGACACTGTTGTTCTTGTTTGGAATTTTATTTTTTTCTCATATTTCTTCATATTTTATTACAGTTTAGGGGTTGTTATGGTTTCACTATGAAGCTCTCTGCTGCCCCCCAAAAGCTCATGTGTTACTGGCTCAGTCCCTAGCTCAGTCTTGTTTAGCAGTGTACAGAGATAAATCATAGTGCTCTGATGTAGTCAGTGGGTGAATCCATTGATGGATTCACTAGAATGGAATGTTGAAAGCCAGTGGCAACTGGCGGGGGAGGGCCTGCTTGGAGGATGGGGGTCTCTGCTGCATGACTTTGAAGAAGGTATGACTTGTTAAGCAGCCTTTCTCCCTGGCTGCTTTGCTCTACCATGTTTTCCTGCCACCATGCTCTGCTCACCACAGTTCACAGCATTGGGGCCAGCCGATATGGGAGAAAGCTTTGAAATCTCGAGCCTAAATACATCTTTCCTCTTTCAATTGCTTCCTCAGCTATTTTGTCCCAGGAAGGAAAACGAGCAACACAAGAGTTACTTTGGACGTTTTAAATGAAAAGCATATTCTCACATCCCACGGTGTTTTCTCTGTCTTCTTCACCCTTACCTAAAACAGTAGTGCATAATGCTTGCTTAGTAATGCTGTGTGTTTTGTGTTATTCTCTCGTGAAGTGCTCTTACATGCATTTCGTAATTTAAACCTCATTGTGAGCTATCTAGATGGTTTCTCTCTCTGACAGCTGAAGAAACAGATTTGGAGAGATTAAGTAATTTTGCTAAAGCTAAGTAGCTAAACCAAGAAATCTATACTGCCCCTTCATATACAGAATTTCTAGATTCTTCCTCCTTTAACTGTAAAGAAGCCGCATAACCAGTTTGTTTCTCACTAGAATGGTGACATACTCTCCCTCTTCTTCCCCCTCAGTCCTCTTTTTTTAAAACTTGATAAGGGTCTTGTTATATTGCTCAGGCTGGCCTGGAGCTCCTGAGCAGGGGATTGTCTTGTCCCAGTCTGTGCAGTAGGGGACAGGCACATAGCGCCACACCTGGCCGTACTTGTTTTCATAATCTGTAACAGCCGGGCATGGTGACTGGGAACTGTGGTTCTAACACTTGTGAGGCTGAAACTCTGTTTGGAAAACAAACGAAACCCCACAAACTTCACCTTGAGTGCATCATTTTGCTTGTTGTTTGTTTTGTTTTGTTGATTTATACAAACTTATTTTACTTTTGAAGCAGGGTTCCCTGTATTCCAGCTAGCCTCCTTAGCTGAGGCTGGCTTTGAACCCTTGATACTCCTTCTTGCCCTTACCCCCCAAGTGCTGGGATAGCAAGAGAGCACTGATACACTCAGCCTCTCCCTCCCTCTCCTTCCTTTCTCCCACCACCGCTCTGTTTCACAGTAGTACATCTGTTACTTTGCAGAGTCATAACACAGTATGAAATTTGAGATTGGAGCGCCCTCAATTGGAATTGTAGCAGGGCATTTAAATTGTCCAAAGCCTTGTATTTCTCAGCTATGATGGTTGGCTACTACCCATCTGTTGGGGGTCTTTGTGGAAATGAAACTAGGGAGAGAAAGCCTAGTTCACACATACATGCTAGTGTGTTTCCTCTGGCAGTCGTGGGCTTACCCGTCTCTTAGTTCTGCTTGTTTTGGAGTAAATCCAAATTTCATGGTAATCATTCAGAACTTTTCTTTTCTTTCTTTCTTTCTTTCTTTCTTTCTTTCTTTCTTTCTTTCTTTCTTTCTTTTAAAAAGATTTATTTATTTATTATGTAGACAACATTCTTTCCATGTATGCTTGCACACCAGAAGAGGGCACCAGATCTCATTACAGATGGTTGTGAGCCACCATGTGGTTGCTGGGAATTGAACTCAGAACTCAGGACCTCTGGAAGAGCAGTCAGTGCTCTTAACCTCTGAGCCATCTCTCCAGCCCCCCAGAACTTTTCTTTAGTTAGGTTTTTTTTTTTTAAAGACAGGTTTACCTCCCTCTCTACATTAACCAATTAAATCATTTGACACTAATTAAACAATAATTTAAATGTAATTAATTAGCATTTGGCACTTCTGAGGATTGAGCCTTGGGCACATTTAGTTGAGCAGTTCTCAGAACCGAGTTTTTTCTTTTTTCTTTTTTTTTTTGCCGGATACCTTTTTTTTTTTTATCACATATTTTCCAAAACCAATGCCCTGATGAATGAAGTTAATGAAATACAGTGTGCATCTTTTTAGTGAGGAGGATAAAAATACCTTGGTTACACAGAACTCTTATTCCAAGTTCACCTAAGACCAGATTTCTAGAAAAACAATTGCACTTACCTCTGCAGGCCCCTGTGACACACCATAGTGTCATCTGGGCCATGGATAGGTGGCTTTGAAGCATGTACAAGGGTCCCTTGCCACACACAAGCACTTTGATGGAGTGTCCCTTGAAGAGTGATTTTTGGTGCAGAGAGCTCATTGATTTAACTTCATCCTAAGGTATATAGCAGAGGCTCCATTTGCAAAGAAGTTTTGATCCTTTTGCATAGTAGAGAAGCTGTGGCTCATATATGAGCACATGTGCCAATGGGCACAGAGACAGTGGTGAATTGTGGGTGATAACCCAATCTTGACTTTCCATTTCCAGATTCTTTTTTTTTTCTTTTTTTGATTTTTCGAGACAGGGTTTCTCTATAGCTTTGGAGCCTGTCCTGGAACTTGTAGACCAGGCTGGCCCTGAACTCACATAGATCTGCCTGACTCTGCCTCCCAAGTGCTAGGATTAAAGGTGTGCACCACCACTGCCTGGCCATTTCCAGATTCTTTCTGTTTATCAATAGGATTTCTCTGTCACTGGTGGCTTGGCTAGGAAATGAGTTCACTTTCCTTTGTGGCATCTGTGTCATACTCCACAAGGTTAATCTGTGACAAGAAGTTTTCTGTGAAACTTGTTATTTTCTTTAAAATTGAATTGCTCGTCATCTGGCGTTTTGTTACCTATGGCCGTGTGAGAGGAAAGGATGAAAGGTTGCCTGTGTTCAGTGTTGGTCTGCAGAAATCCCACTCTCCCTCACACTTAGTTATTCCCATTGCTGTGTCTTTGTGAGTTCCGCTCTCACACTGTGCTCCACGCCACTTCCTGCTTGCGCTCCTTACGCTTCCTCAACAGTAGAGAGAAGGCGCTGAGAAGTTTGGTCTTGTGGAGGTCCTGAGGAGTTTTAAGTCCTGGCCTAAGGCTGCCACAGCGCCCATTCAACTTACCTGGATTCTGTTCTGGGTTTGATGCGGAATCTGTCCCTCTAGGCCAAGGCTGTGGCCCATAATCAAATGACCACTGAAGCCACTTCTTTCCCTGCCCTTTATAAAACTTAGTTTCAGGCCTCTTCTTAAGCCTCCATGGAGAGTGTGATATGTTTGCCTGCAGCTATAGTAGTGTCAGCCTTCATTTTCCTTGTATGGAGTATGTAACATGTCAGATATCCTGACTCGTTCCATCTTTCCTGGACTCGACTTGTTGCTTATGGAAATAGTATATTCTATGGTACTTGCTGTTATTAAAAGCAGCGACTAATAGTAATATAATTAAGATCTTTGGTATAAACCCAAATGCTGTGAATTAGATGCCATTCTGTTTTAGAGATGAGTAAGTGAGCACAATGGTTAAAACCCAAACTTGAGTCAGTAAGAGGCATGATTAGATTCAAACCCAAGTAGGCCAGATTTGAAGCTGAAAGTCTGAAAGATACAGACCTGCTGAACCATTCAAGATTCTGTTTGAGAATTATTCAGGATATACCCTCCTAGGGCTGCTTACTGCTCTGTATAAGCTGCAGTTCATTTCTGAACCACTTGATGCCTAGTTTTCCATTCAAAACATAATAAGGGTAGCCATTCTTACTATCGACATAAGAGAATTAGAGCCAGAGTTGTAGGAGACTGTCCCCCTTTGAAAAGGAATCCCGTCCGTGATAGAGACTGTGCTAGAGGACTGACGAGAAAATGCAAAGCTAGAGCTGGGAAATCTCAGCCTGTGCAGTGCTTGCTGTGCAGACATGAAGACCTGATTCAAATATCCAGCACCCTTGTAAAAAGTTGCAGTGTGATGCTCACTTGTAATCTCATTGTGGGGATGGGGAGAAGGGTGAGGAAGCTGGGGGGGGGTCAGGGACAAGAGGATCCTTGAGGCTTGCTGGCCAACTAATCTAGACAATTGGTGAGATGTAGATTCAATGAGAGACTGGTGGTTTGAAAGAAAATGGCTCCCAAGGGAGTAGCACTGTTGGAAGGTGTGGCTTTATTGGAGAAGGTGTGGCCTTGTTGGAGGAATTGTGTGTCACTGTGGAGGTGGGTTTTGAGATATCATGTATGTTTAAGCCATACCCAATATCTTGGATCACTTCCTGCTGCCTGTGATGTGGGACTCCAACATTGTGCTGACCTGCATGCTGCCATGTCCTGCTAGGAGGATAATGCCCTAAACCTCTGAAAATGTAAGCTACCCCAACTAAATGTTTTCCTTTGCTAATGTCGCCGTGGTCATGGTGCCTCTTCACAACAGTAGAAACCCTAAGACAGAGACCCAGTCTCAGAAACTGAGGAGGGAGCCACAGGGGTAGAGGAAGATACTTGGGCTTCCACACACATGACACTCCTGCACATGTATGCACAACACATACACCCCATACACAAAGGGAAATTGAAAACTAGAAATTATGGAGCACTGTGGGAAAAGCATTCTAAAATATGATCAAATTACTATAGGCATGTGAAATTCTCTAGAGCTTCTCATTTATTTACTTTTTTTTCCCCTTTTTTGTTATTTTGAGACAGGGTTTCTCTGTGTAGCCCTGGCTGTCCTGGAACTAGCTCTGTAAATTAGGCTGGCCTTGAACTCACAGAGATCCGCCTGCCTCTGCCTCCCGAGTGCTGGGATTAAAGAGGTTCGCCACCACCACCTGGCAGAAATTCTGATTTGTAAGAGATTCAGTCAATACTACAGAAAGCAGATTTCACTGGTGTCCATCACAGTCTTCTCTAAGATGTAACTGTTCTTTGAAATGTTCTTGGGCACTTATTTGTAAGCCGTGACCCTTGGTAAAAGTGGGACTAGATGACCTTGCAACACCATTGACCCTGTGTTTCAGTACCACCACAGCATCGAAAATCTCATCCACACTTACTCTGTAGCTGTGACTTCTGGATGAGGGGCCGTCCCCATGCCAGGGATTTCATTTTCTTTGTTGCCGTGAGAATCCACTCGGGTTTTGAACGTAGTTCTGGTAGGCTGTGAACTTGCTGCTTCACCTCGTGTGCTCTCAGGTTTCCTTGAGCAAAGGGCCGCTCATGTGATAAGACTTGGAAATAGGTTTCTTGTTTGCTTGTTTGAGACAGGGTCTCATGTAGCCCAGGCTGGCTTTGAATTTACTGTGTAACAGCGATGACCTTATTCTCCTGCCTCCACCTCATAAGTACTGGGATTACATTTGTTCGTCACTATACCAGGCAGAAAATAGGATCTTAAAGCTAAAAATTTTAGTAACAAATTTCCGTAATGTAAGAACAGTAGGCATTTTCATCTTTCTCCTTGCTTACAAGCTTGAAGATTTACTTATTTATTTTTTTAAATTTGATGCCAGGCATGTAGCCCAGGTTGAACATGAGTAGTGGTCCTGCTTCTGCCTCCTGAATGTTGGGTATGCACAACCATGTCTGACTTAAGCTAAAGCCTTTCATTTGGACACTTGTACCATTTTTTCTTAAACCCATTTAATTGTGCAGCCAGAGCAGAGTTCAAGTTCACTAGGATATTGGCTCATGCCTGTGTGGAGGGGCATGTGCACTTAGGCTATGACCTGGCTTCTCCCTGCCTGCTGTAGAAAGGGTTGTATTGATGATGGCTTAAGAATTGATCATACTGGGCTGGAGAGATGGCTCAGAGGTTAAGAGCACTGCCTGCTCTTCCAGAGGTCCTGAGTTCAATTCCCAGCAACTACATGGTGGCTCACAACCATCTGGAATGAGATCTGGCACCCTCTTCTGGTGTGCAGGCAAATGTGCAAGCAGAACACTTTGTACGTAATAAATAAACTTTTTTTTGTTTTTTTGTTTTTTTTTTG
>JAQHUG010000003.1:6304937-6331845 GCA_028555095.1 Dicrostonyx torquatus
TCTCTCTCTCTTTCTTGGACAGTGTTTCTCTATCTAGCTCTAGCTTTTCTGGAACTCATTCTGTAGATCAGGCTGACCTTGAACCCACAGAGATCTATCTACCTGCCTCTGCCTCTGGAGTGCTAGGGTTAAAGGCATCCGCCGACACCACCTGGTTTGACTTGTTTCTTTTTATGTTTTGAGAAAATTTGTGTGAGTTACTAATATTTTCTTGATCATAAAATTACAGCTATATTTAAGATTGTCTTGTTTTTATTTTCTTTATATTTATTATATGTAATGAAGCCATACTAGAGAATCAAAAGATAATCTTCTGTACTTACTAAAAAAAAAAAAACAAACAAAAAAAAAACCCAAAAAAACCACACATACACAAACATTTCTCATTTTGAACTTTTTGGCATACTCATTACTTATTTTTCAAAACAAGGGCTGGCATTGTATCTCAGAGTGGCCTAGAGCCTGCTCTGTAGCTAGTCTCAAACTTGCTGTATTCTTCCTGCTTCAGTATTACAGGCATGGGTCAACATGCCTGACTTTTTCTTTAGTTTTAATTTTGCAAACAAGCAAGCATCTATGTGCATACCATTTTGACAGACGCTGGATAATTATTTAGGCAAGAAAACATTCTCTGCTCTGAAGAACATTATTGCGTTATAGATCATATTATCAACAAGAATGGTTTCTATATTTATACTGTTAAACATATTATTTGTTCCTGTTTAAATTGTCAGCAGATGTAGGGTCCCTACGAAAAGTAATGCACAAAAAACTCATATTCAAATTCTGTGTTTTTGCTGTCAGAGAGTGACCTTGGATTTGTGATTTGCCCCATGGCCACTCTGATGTCAATGTGTGTACTGCATTTAAAAAGGGCAATTGTTGACAGTCAGTGTGCCCTGGGTTTCTTTGGCTTCTCACCATGTCTTCCTGCATGAGGGATAGCAGTATGCTCCTCAAAAGCATCTCAGAGGTTTTCCTCTAGTTATTTTTCTCTTATTCCTCACTGTTTGGTTTCTTAGGCAACGTGGCCTCCTCCAGCATTTGCTGACGTCTGTGCAGCCTCTCGCCTGCTCCATTCCTACCTTTTCTTGAGCATTTCCTCCCTTCCTCTGCTGCTTTAGAAGCACACCAAAGGAACCGAATATCTTCTTAAGTATCTGCTCTGTCCACCACTTAGAAGGACAGGACAGAAAAGAAAGCGCTTTCCGAGGCTAAGACCCTGTCTTTTTTGGTTATTTATAATAGAGTTTTAACCAGAAAGAGTTTGTGTTCTTTCCCTCTCCTTAGTTCTCCCTCTCTCCCTTCCCCTTCCCTTCCTTCCCCTCTCTTTCTCACTCTCTCTCAACCGTTTCCTTCCCCTTTTCCCACTCCACTCTCTTCTCTCTTCCCAACCCCTTACTCTCTTCTATCCCCCACTACTACCACTACCCAGCAGGTTTCTCATGTGGCCTGTGCTGACCTTGAGGCTTGCCTTGAACTCTATCCTCCTGTTTCTGCCTCTCTTGTGCTAAGTAAGAGTACAGGTTATGCCACCACAGCTGTTTGTTCTTTCTTTCACCGGTTACAAGGTATAGACAGTGTGAGCTACTGTGGAGCAAAGTCAAGCCGAGGTGACTTTTGTCATTTATCTATATGTCTGTTTATCTCTGGAATTATACTGAAATTTCTGTTTTTAAAATTTATGTCAGGTCAGCAGGATGGTTCAGCAGGTTAAAGTACCTGCCACCAAGCTTGACAACCTGTGTCACATGATTGAATATTTTCTTTGTGGCACACACACACACACCCCTAAAAGTTTTTGAGACTGTGAATGCATTTCTACTACTATGGGAAGGGGGAGCAAGCAAAACTGTGCTCCTGTCTGGAAGTCTCCCCTCTATAGGTTTCTTCAGGGAATTTGGTTCCCCAGCTCCTGGCATTTTTTTAGGGGGAAGGTGGTTACTTCAGGTGTGTCTTTGAAGGGGGGTGACTGGTCTCTGGGCCTCTTGTCTGCCACATGCTCCCAGCACCATGATGCCCAGGCCTATGCAGTCAAGCAGCTAGAAGCCCTCCTTCATTTACATCATTCTCTCAGTTACTTTGGTCACAGCCAGTGAAAGTGATAATAAGGTCCCTTATGAGACTTCCTGAATCCCAACTTCTTCACCCTTTGGCTTCACTCTAGTCCCAGCTACTGTCCTGGCTGGAGACAGCCCTTTCTATTACCTAATGCATAGCCCTTTTAATTTTTGTTATTTAGTATTAGACATACATTATTTGTACACTGTTGAGACAAGGTCTCTTGCTTTGTAACCAAGAGTGGCCTCAGACTCATAATCCTCCTGCCTCAGCCTCTTGAGTGCTAGTATTGTAGATGTAATGGTAAACCTAGCCTTACTTCATTTTTATAATGTCTTTCCCCACACCCTTCTTTGAGTTTCTGACCTTTCTGAATATTTTCTTTTAAAAATTATCATCATTACATTACTGTTGAAATTAATTTTTATACATTGGGATATTGCTGATTTTTTTTTCTGTGCATTCTGGGATCTCATGATTTATTCTGAACTAGGTTTTATTTGTGCCCTTACTGCTGTAGTTTCATGATCAATGTCATCCATGAAGCAAAGAGTTCAGTTTTGAGAAAGTTATTTATAAAAAACTTTCTGGTTTGAGTATTTCATGGCTCTGTGTTGAGGTAATATTTTTAATGCATTCTCTAAGTTTAGTGAGAATTGTCCCACCTAAGCCAGAGATGAGTTTTGGGACTATAGCTGAATGTCTGTTGATATTTGTCTTGGCACACTGTGTGCTCTACATAATGATTCTTTGACATCTTCAGCTAGAGAACAAACTCTTAGCATCTTAATAATCATGCTCAAAAGTACATATTCTTTACTCTGGTTGAGATGGTTTATAAGGCTCTCTCTCTCTCTGCACTTTGGTTTGTTGCTATGCTAGTTTTATTGCATATTTTATCTCCTAAAAATAGATGATCTCTATCCAAACCGTAGTTTTTATAAATATTTGCATGTCAAGCAACATTTTCCTACAACATGGATTTTGTTTGGTGAGTTTTGCTAGAGGTGCCAAGAGAGCTCCTACTCAGTGTTTATTCTTCTCTACCTCTGCCCAAGCAAGGATCCAGCGCACTGTCTGATCCATCTGCTGTGGTGCTACCGAGGGGTTATCTTTCTGTTTACTTTTGTTGGGTGGAGCTGACCAATGCTGTTATTGTTATCTTTGACATAAGTTCAACCTTAGCCCTAACCATGTGCATCCGCAATGGGCTACTTTTTATAAAGATTGTACAAATACATTTCTCTTAGGTGCTGGTCAGGAGTTTGCGTGAGCTAGTTCAAATGGATAAATCATGGGTAGCTGGGAAAGGTGGTGAAGTTCTTCCTGCACAAACATAAGGACTTGAGTTCGCTGTCTTCCACCATCACATGGGTTCTGGCGGCAGACACCTTTACTTGTTGAGCCATCTCACTGGCTCCATCTCAACCACTTTTAACTGTATGCTTCAGAATGTTATGTAAATCCATATTGTGTAATCAAGGTCCAGAACTTTTTTCATCTTGCAAAACAGAAACTGTCCTTCCATCAGACAGCCCCGTCTTCCCTCCCTAGCCACTGACAGTGACCATTGTGTTTTGTTTCTGTGAGTTTAGCTGGCAGTTAGAAAAACAATTGTACATCTAGCATCTGTCAGTCATTTATTTTTGAAAACTTTTTGTCTTTATTTCAGTTCAGTAGATTTTTTGAGCTCGAGAGGAGAGAAATACGTAAAACTAGTAGCCACACTTTATATTTATAGTTGGACGAGTGTCGGTAGTCACGAGCCTGAAATGGGAGCAGATAGAAGGAAGTTGACAGTAGCTAGTGACTAATTCTAAGAGGGCATCTATTACATGCCTTCAGATGGAGGAAACACCTACTTCTTGGATTAAAGAGAGAAGATGAATCTTAGTGTATGAAGATACACACACACACACACACACACAGAGAGGTACAGAGAGATAGAAACAGAGATGGGGGTAGTGGACAGAGTTCTTCATGTAGATTTTCAATATTTTTCAGTTTTAGGTACAAAGCTGGGTCATCTTTGAAAGTTAGAGGTCTGAGTGTGCTTGGATGGCTTAAATCTGGCACAGTAGCAGCTGAGACATGGAGAGTGTGATTAGCCCCAAGCCAGTCAGGGCTAGTCTAGGTGGAAAAACCTTATCTCAAAAAAATTAAAAATAAAGCAAAAGTGACAGACTTCGAAATTGCCAGAAAATAGGGTAGCAATCTAGCCAGGTGTATGTATAATCGCAATGCCGATGACAGTGTTAACTATAACAAGAACGGCTGGTTTGCCTTCTCTGTGACGAGCGTGTGCCGCTTTGTATCTTTAGCTTCACCGCAGCCTCATGGAAGTTGTTAAACTGGTGAGAAAACAAACTGTGGACTTGGGACTCCAATTTCATTCTTTTAGCTTATGTCTGGGCCTTCTTCTCTTTCTGTTCCGTGAATGCCATTGAGACTTGCCCACTTGACTATTGCAAAGGAGAAATTTAGTATGTTTTTTAAAAAATAACAGAAAGGGTGAAGAATGGACAGAAAAAGCTTTATATATCTAAAATGTTAATAAGACAACAATAACAAAATAAAAACAAACTTTTTTTTCCCCTTCAGTCAGGATGACTGGTGGCTTCAGTAGGTTTCTTGAGCGAACGAAATAAGCACAGGATACTCAGACCAGTTATGACCTTAACTGTCCAAACACTTGACCGAAATTATAGGCTGCATTTTTTCCCTAAAACCTGTGTATGGAACACTAGATCAGGTTTCCCATAGTCTTCAGTTTCCATTCAGGGGAAGGTGGAAACCTTTTATCCATAGTTCTATTTGTTGACTATGACCGTGTTATAATATGTATATTTATAAACAGTGGCTTCTCTTTAATGACTCTTTACTACTGATCTAAATACATGTGTGCTCAGAAAAAAAGCTTCTTAGTATCATAAATTTAGACTTTTTTCTGGTTTGTTTTTATACAGCATATGTGAAGGTTCTTTTCTGAGAAATGTTTATAAAGTAGATGGAGTTACAGTGAGCTTCCCTACTGACCAGCATCCTTAATGTCCTGATAGACAGTCACCGTGAGCCTCCACACTGACCAGCGTCCTTATGTCCCGATAGACAGTCACCATGAGCCTCCACACTGACCAGCATCCTTAATGTCCTGATAAACAGTCACCGTGATCCTCCACACTGACCAGCGTCCTTATGTCCCGATAGACAGTCACCATGAGCCTCCACACTGACCAGCGTCTTTATGTCCCAATAGACAGTCACCGTGAGCCTCCATACTGACCAGCATTCTTATGTCCCAACAGACAACAGGCACCTTGTTGATTTACAAGTTAACTCCATTAATGAGATCAGTTAATATGTAGGCTGTGATTGGCTTATTTGAAGGCCCATTACCTATGAGGGAGTGCATTACTGTTTGTGGGTTAGGTTCACATTATCTTAACTGTACAGTGAGCACTGGCTACTTCTTCCAGGCTTAACCCTTTCAAGCAGATGATGTCTTACCAAGTTAAATGTCCCATAGACTTTCATTTTTCCTTTCCTCTTTTCCCTCACTGTCTTATCTTTTTTCTTCCTTTATTTTATTATTATTATTAATTAATTCTTTTTTCAAGATAGGATTTCTCTGTAACAGCACTGACTGTCCTGCAACTTACTCTGTAGATCAGCCTGGCCTCGAACTCAGAGATCCTGCCTTTGCCTCCTGAATGCAGGGATTAAAGATATGCACTAATGCACTACCATCACCTGACATTATTATTATTATTATTATTATTATTATTATTATTATTATTATTATTTTGTTGCTTTGAAACAGGGTCCCACTATGGAGCTCTGGCTGACCTACAATTTATTATGTAGATCAAGATGACCCCCTAAGTCATTATGTAGCTGAGAATGACCATGAACTTAGAAACCTCTTGCCTCTACCTCCGAAGTGCAAGAGTTACAGTTGTTCACCACCACCCCAGCTTGCACTTGTTTTTGACTTGTTATAATGTCTGTCATTTTGTCTTTAGCACAGAGAAACTAAACATGGGGCTGGAGAGATGACACAGAGGGTAAGAGCACTGGTTGCTCTTCCAGATGACCTGGGTTCAATTCTCAGCACCCACATGACAACTCTCAACTATCTGTAACTCCAGTTCCAGGGGATCTGATGCCCTCTTCTGACCTCATCAGACACCAGGCTTGCATGTGGTACAGAGACATGCAGGCACAATACTCAAACACATCAAATAATAAAATAATTAAAAAGTAATTATTAGGTATAATGTGAAATACAGTACAGACAAATCTCATTAGTACCTAAATACAACACTGTCATGCAATGGAAACTTGTTCCAGACTGTGTGCATGCACAGACTCTTCCAAAAAGATACTTTTGAAGTTTTGCTATGGAGACAGATTGAGAGTAAATGAGAAGATGTTTCCTTAGGTCCCCCTTTCAGAGAGTAGTCCCTGGTTCTTGGAAGTCTGTGCCCACAGAGGCCCTAAGCTAGGAGAGTGTGGCAAGGTGAAGCTTTCTTAAGTTTTGTATCCAAAGCTAATAACTTTTTAAAATTCTGAGAAGAAGCTGCAGATTTCATCATGGCTCTGGTATTCTGTTGCTATAGAGTGAAGGATGATCTCAGAGGATTTGAAAGTCTGCCCTGGGATGTGTGTGACATGTGCTTTTTTTTTTTTTTTCCTGGTTTCTTTTTCTCTTTTCCTTCCTTCCTTCCCTCCTTCCCTCCTTCCTTTCTTCCTTCCTTCCTTCCTTCCTTCCTTCCTTCCTTTCTTTCTTTCTTTCTTTCTTTCTTTCTTTTTTTTGATAGCACAAGACACTTTTGAAACTGTCCATATCCTAAACTAGTGAATCCAGTTCAGCACACACAACAATCATGTTTCCCCAACTGCATGCTTTGTTGAGCTTTCTGATCTGGGTTCCAGAGTTTATACAGAGCAAGTTCTAACATCTGCCAAATTCTGTTGGGATGCGGAAGGGAATGGAATAGTCTGGAATCTGGAAGTGCATTCTGCCTTTACGGTAAATTGCAGTTGGGAATTTGCTTGCATGTGGGTTTTCCCTTTGTGCACCACTGTGATATTTAGTGGGCTAAGCTGGAAAGGTCACTCTGCAGGAGATGGAGAACATTGAGTGGCCTGTTCTGTTGCTTCCTGCTAGTGCCAGCTATAGCCATAACCTCTATTTCTCCTGTGGGCTATGGGTTTGACTGTTGACCTTTAGGAATATAGTGATTTGTATCTGTAACTTTCAGCATGCTTAAGAGATCATGGTTGATTGCATATAAAAATCTTCAGTAAGCGGGGCAGTGGTGGCTCACGCCTTCAGTCACCAGCACTCAGGAGGCAGAGGCAGATGGGTCTCTGTGAATTCTAGGCTAGCCTGGTCTACAGAGCTAGCTCCAAGATAGCCAAGGCTACCCAAAGGAACCCCATCTTGAAAAACAAAAAAAACAAAACCAAACAAAAATCCTCTGGTAAAATAATTAGTTTTTTCCTTCTATATCATCCTTGCCGAGTAGGAAGCATGCTAACCCACAAGGTCAAGTTCAGTGGTTGAACCTTAGAAATTAGGTGTCTTTACCTTCTCGTCTTGATATGCACAAGACTTTCTTTGTTGACTGACTTTTAGGTCAGAAGTTGAGACACTGTCTTTGCCTGTTTGCAGCTGGTTAAGATCTTTAGCACAAGACATCCTTTTTTCTTTTGGTATGGTAATGTGAGATCAGGGAATTAGACACAGACCTGACCTACTTTGAAAGAACCGGAGGACAAAGAAAACCCAAACTTGCTTCATATTTTGATTGAATAGCAGAGGTTTGGGAATTGGAGGACCAGAGTTTCCTGCATCTTTTCTCTTCCAGGATTCCAACCAGTCTAGTCTGGCCCCCTCCCCTGCATGTGCTGCTTGTAGATGAAGGCATTGCGTGTTTGCTGATCTGGAACTATTTTGGCTGTTTTCCCAATGGCACTATGGCTTTGAAATGATGAGGGTGAAAGAACATTTTAAAATGTTTTTATTGTTCATTATTCTTTTTTAATGTGTTCACTTGTATGAATAAGTCAATCTTTTTTTTTTTCTAAGAAGCAGTGGGACAGAAACATACACAATTCATTATTCATTTAATGAATCAATTAGAATAGTAGTTATCCAGTTGACTGCTGTGGCTGCCTAGGAATTGTGATTCTGTTTTCCCCCTTAGTTTGATTATTTATTTAATTGTAATTTTGTTATCAACAAATTTTTTGTTTTTGCTTTTTTGAGGTCAGCTTTCTCTGTGTCTGTCCTGGAACTTACTTCGGATACCAGGCTGGCCTTGAACTCAGAGAGATCTCCTTGCCTCTGCCTTTTAAGTCACAGGTGCAATTAAAAGTTTGCGATAACCTTTTCTAGCTTTACTTGCCATCTTGAATAAGGTATCTCTAGTAGTCCTGTTTGGCCGTGGACTTACTCAACTCTCTAGCGTTAGCCCCTGAGTAGTTGTATTACAGACTCTACCATCACATTTGCTCTCTGGAATAATTAGTTGACTGACTGATTTAGGAAGTACTTGGAATTGAATCCTTTTACTTATGAATGCTAGTCAAGTGCCCTACTGCTGAGCTCTTATTCCTTGAATATACCTCTCTTGACTATGACTCTAGACATCAGAAATAGTAAGTTTCTCTGGCGATATGTAAGCGTTTAACCTGCATGTGTTTCTGTGTCCCATGTGTGAGGGCATCTGATCCCCGGGATCTGGAGTTACAGATGATGGTGAGTAGTTAGGCAGATCCTGGGAACAGAACCCAGGCCCTCTGCAAAAGCTCTTAATCACTGAGCCATCTCTCCAGCCCCCTCCTACTTGGTTTCTGTGGGGTTACCTGTGGTCTGTCACTTTTCTAACCCAGTACCTACATAAATGCATATTATAGGTCTCTTTGGCAATGAACTAAGAGTCCTATTTTAACTTAAAACTAGCATTGTCATAAAATATAAGGAAGAACTAATAGATGGTATAACTGAATTTTTTGGGTTGAATTGTAGATGCTTTAATTTTCTACATCATTTTTACTAGCTATATTCAATATTTTATTTATCAGCCTGCAGTTTTGATAATTCTTTTTTATTCATCCATTTTTTCTTTATTGATATTTATTGAGCTCTACATTTTTTCTGCTTCCCTCCCTGCCTCTCCCCTCCCCCCTTCAACCCTCCCCCAATGTCCCTATGCTCCCAATTTACTCAGGAGATCTTGTCTTTTTATATTTTCCCATGTATATTAGGTCTATGTAAGTCTCTCTTAGTGTCCTCATTGTTGTCTAAGTTCTCTGTGATTATGGTTTGTAGGCTGGCTTTCTTTTTTTATGTTTAAGAACTACTTATGAGTGAGTACATGTGACAATTGTCTTTCTGTGTCTGGGTTACCTCACTCAAAATGATGTTTTCTAGTTCCATCCATTTTTCTGCAAAATTCAAGCTGTCGTTATTTTTTTCTGCTGTGTAGTACTCCATTGTGTAAATGTACCACAATTTCTTTATCCATTCTTCGGTCGAGGGACATTTAGGTTGTTTCCAGGTTCTGGCTATGACAAACAAAGCTGCTATGAACATAGTTGAGCACATGTCCTTGTGGCACGACTGAGCATCCTTTGGATATATACCTAAAAGTGATATTATTGGGTCTTGAGGAAGGTTGTTTCCTAATTTTCTAAGAAATCTCCACACTGACATCCAAAGGGGCTGTACCACCTTGCATTCCCACCAGCAATGCAGAAGTGTTCCCTTTTCCGCACACCCTCTTCAGCATATGTGTCATCAGTGTTTTTGATCTTGGCCATTCTTACAGGTGTATGATGGAATCTCAGAGTTGTTTTGATTTGCATTTCTCTGATGACTAAGAATGTTGAGCATTTCCTTAAGTGTCTTTCAGCCATTTTAGATTCCTCTGTTCAGAGTTCTCTGTTTAGGTCTTTACTCCTTTTTTTTTTTTTGATTATGTGATTGATAATTCTTTTTTGAAACATAGCTCTTTATTGATTCTTTGGAAATTTCACATCATATGCCCCAATCCCGCTCACCTCTCAGTCGCCCCACATCTGCACCTCATTGATAATTCTCTTTAAGTCTTTGGTGCTTCTTTAGCAGCTGTCTGAGATTCTAGGCTTAGACTTTAGTAGGAGACCAGCTTTTGGGAGGTGTGTAGTCTGTTAAGGGGAAGCCTTCGATGCTAACTGTTATATTACACGTTCAGTTCATGTACCTGTTTCCACTGTGATGGGATTCTATCTAATTTATATAATAGTTTATATAATTTATATAATTACCACTTAGCAAGTTTCTTTGTGGAAGTGTTTTTTTTTCTCTTTTTATCTCTGTGTCCTTTCTAATCTTTAAAATAAATATCAGAAAATTGAAAATTAATTAATGTTTCCTGGATTTTCCAGGAATTGACTTAGGTTACATAAATGGCACCTTTCCCCGCATGAAATGCTAATATTTGTTTTGGGAATTAAGTTAACTTTACTTGAAAAACTTGATTATGAAAAACTAGGGGTGGGGATGCAAAATGTCCTCCCATAGCGTTATGCTTTTGCTGGAGTTCTAGAAGTTCATTGTCTGCTGGCCGTGGTAGTACGCAGCCGTGAGAAGGAGAACTACCTAGAAGTTGGTTGTTGCCTCCTCATCATGGGCTCAAGGAGGCTGACTTTTCAGCTCTCGGCTGCACAGGACCAGCCTAGTCTTACAGCCATCCAGTTGGGGAGCATGTGGTTAGAAGTGTTCTACTTTAGCATCTACATGTGCATCCTTGTGAGACCTTCAGAAATAAGGAGGGTAATGGGAAATACCTACAAAAAAAAAAAAAGGATGGAATTTAAAAGTTTTCAAACTGTTTTTGTGTTTCCTTGGTCCACTGAGATTGTGTCCCTGTATGCAGGCTGTGATCTTAGGTCTTGGGGTGTATTAATATATATTAAGAGGGTTTAACATGTGAGCCATTGTTTGGTTCTCCAAGAGGAGCCTTGCTGTTGTATGGTTGCCAGGATAGCTGTCCAGTATGACAAATCACCACAGGGTAGGTTTAAGAAAATTAAATCATGATGGTTGTGTTTAAGCAGCTTTCACCTAGTCTTTAAGAAACCTGCGTTCCAGGTTCTGTATCTTACCTCTTGAACAGTGTCCGGGCTCTTTGACTAATGCCATTCTTGGGAAGAGCACGACCCTTCTGTGAGTGTGTTATTTTTACCTATGAGTTGCACTCCAGGAAGAGTAGCATGTATTTCATTAAGAAGATTTACCTTGAACTTAATTCAGCTTTCTGCCTCCTCCCAAACTCATTTCAAAGGACACCACCAAGTTCTCCACATGTTTAATCTTCTTCTTTGGGGCTAAAGTTGAATCTCTTAGCTTATTTTCCCACTGTGACATTAAATTCTTCTTTGGCCTGAAAGTGTCTTCTTGTTTTTCTTTCACTTTGGAGTCTGCTTAACACTGGCTCTTTTTCTCATGCCCTCTCTTGCACACTGTGCTTGGGCTGCCACTTGGAACTGATAGGACTTCCTTGTCACCTCGTTTCACTTTTACCCTCCCTCTACTTCCCATCCTTAACCTTTCTCTCTTTGCAAAGATCTCTTGGGGAGGGGTCCAGACTCAGCGGTAGAGCCCTTGCCTTGCAGGCAGGAGGCCCTGAGCTTCATCTAAGTACCTTCTGTTGGCCTTCCACTCTTGTTTTTAGTCCCCTTCCCCCTTCTCTGCGTTAGGGCTGCAGAATGCCCTGGTTCTCCACCACTAAACCACGTCAGCCAGGACATCTGTGCCAGCAGCGCCCGAGCTCTTGAATTGAGCCTTTGGTGCCTGCCAGCCTAAACATCTCCCTTCAAGACTCTCACTGATTGTTAATCTAAAGTAAATACCAGAAGATGGAAAATTGGATTCTGATACTTACCTGTCCTTCATTTTTATTGTCAATTCCATCTTTTCTTCTACTTATTTTTTTTAAAAAGTATCTTTCTGTCCAGACCATTTAAATGGTAAGCCCTCAGACCAAGGGTTATTTTATATCTACACATTATGAGCGTACAGCACATTGTTGGTACTTTGTAAATACCGGTTAACCACAGTAATACTTATGTCAGTGTGCCTGAGCGAGTCACCTGTAATAGGATAATTGTAGGGCTTCTGCCTTCTGAAATGGTAAATGGTAACCACATGGAAAAAATTGGAACTGAATAATCATTTTCTTTTTATCTTTGAAGTTTTCCCTTTGCTGCTTTGAATTTTGAGTAATCACCAAATTTTTTCCTTTGTTTCAGATACCACTTATTATGCCTAAACTATTATATTCCAGCTTATGAATTCTTCCAAAAAAAATTCCATGGTATATTTGACCACTTTGAATAAATTCCCTATTCATTATCCTGCAGAAACCCTAAATGAATATAATATTTTGGGTTTACCATTCAGGAAAGTCCAGCAAAGTACAGAAGAATGGAAACTCTGCTGTGTACCTCTAAATTCTGTATGTTTTACATAACAGCTAACCCCGTCCTTTATAATTCTTTGAAAGCTGCCTTCTCCTTGTGGGCTATGTTGAATCCTCCTGTGTGGAACTGGCTTATACTCTCGCACCCTCGCTATTAAGCTTGCCAGCTGCACATTTTCCAAGAAGAAGCAGTTGTGACGGGTGTGTAAAATGATGGAAGAGTCATTTCTGTTTAGATGTTCAGCTTTCCTTTACCGCACTTCTTGGATTGTCTATTTGTATAAAACTAAAATATGGACTTCACTTAAGAAGTTGGTTTGAGTACAGAGGTTAGGCTTGTCCCAGGAATGTGGCCAGCCTATATCCTGACTCTGGCCATGTGACACAGTATTAATCATGGCCACTTAGCGCCTGCCAGGTTGGCTTAAGACTTCAGCTTGTGAAGTTTCTGGTTTCTTTAAGTTGTTTCCCCAGTGGTCACAACATTTTGTAGTTGGGTTGAAGAGAAATCGTTGTTTCTTCTTCATCAAGGCTGACTAGAAAGGTTTTACAATTCCTTTTCTAGGCCGGTAGTCCCAAATTGTATCTATAAAGAATTAAGCTCTACCCAGGGAAACAGTGACTAGTTTTTCCTTTTCCCCAAAGACGGATCTGTTCCAGATGTACAGAGGAGCGATGAATCTGCTGCATCTGATGATGCCATAGTGTTAGTTCTCGGCCAACCTGGGGCTGGCAGGGCTTCCAAGATGCTGTTCTTGGGTCCCCAGGAAAAAATGTCTTCATAAAAGACATTTTTCAGTCTTATCCTACGCAACTATAAAATGAAGATTTCCAGAGAATACTGTCCTGTGACTTGTTGTTTGTGCCCATGTTTAAGGGAATATGTGCTTATACACACGTCTTTTAAATGTTGGTTTTAATCTCTGCTTTTAATTTGATTTCTAAGTGAATAGGCACAGTATATTACGTGTTTAACAAAGTGTCTTTGAAGTTTGGCAATAATTTTTTTCCCTTTTGGCAATAATACTATTCCTGTTTCATTTGGAGAGAGGGTCTCACTATGTAGCCCTGGCTGGCCTAGAACTCATTATGTAGAGCAGGCTGGGCTCAGACTTGCAATGATCCTTCTGTCTCTGCTTCTTTAGTGCTGGGATTATAGATGTACACCACTGTGCCAGGTTTCTCTCAGTGATTTAAGTCCTGAGACCTGAAAGGTGAGAGCTGCTGTTTTAGGGTGTCCATTCATTCTCTCTCAAAACCTTTAGAATGTCGCCAAGGAACGTGCACAGTGCATCACGGCCAGACACTCAGCAGACATTTTCTCAGTAGGGTTCAAATGAGCGGGTAGTATACAAATCTAGAAATCCCTCAAAGCAGCGTTTGAACACTGACTGCCTTGGACCTTGGGCCAACTCTCTGTGACATGGATAGTGGAGTCTCTTGGAAATCATTTTAATAGAATGTCTCCTATAGATTAATTAGCATTTTATATCATTTAGACTAGTGTACCCACTAGAATGGTGAGTGTATAGCATATTTAAATTGTTCTCCTGTTGTAAATAGGGGAGAGGTGTGTGCGTGTTGTGTTCCCCAGCTGCCTGGCTCCCAAGCCTCAGCCGCTGGCCCGCTCAGCTACTGGTTGCTTGCACCTGAAATAACCACGTGAGGACGGTATTCATTTAAATTCTGCCTGGCTTATTATCACTAGCCTTTTCCCGGCTAGCCATCACCTCATAAACTAACCCATTATAAACGTCTGTATGTCACCTCGAGGTGGGTGACTTACCGGACGGAACTAAGGTACCCCCATCTCCGACGGGAGCCTCATGGCGTCTGGCTCACTTCCTTTCTTCTCCTCCCAGAACTTCCATTCTGTCTACTCTGCCCACCTAAGGGCTGACCTAACTATAAGCCAGGCAGCTCTTTATTCAACCAATAAGAGTAATACAAAATACAGGAGAACACTTCCACAACATTTTCCTCCCATCCTTTCTTGTGATATAGAAAATTTCCTTGTTCTTGTCACACAAGCCTTCTGCCATTGGGCTGCATTTCCAGACCTCTTTATAAGTTTTATTTTGAGTAAGAGCTTCACTAATTTGTATTATATATATATATATTATATATATATTTATATAAATAAATAAATATTTTTTTTTTGAGAAAAGGCCCATGTAATTGTGGTCCTCCTGGCTCAGTCTCCCAAGTAGTTGGAACTGCATGCCTATAGTGTACCAAGCTTGGCAATAGTCACGTTTCTAAAAAGTTAAAGGAAACAAGTAAATTTGAGTTGTATATTCTATTTAACTTAATGTCTAAAGTCTTATTGCCACATGTAATAGATCGGTGAGTTTCCGGTCCTTTGGTAATGATGATGTGATAAGTGGTATACATTTTGTATCTCCACTGCATGCACTGGCCATGTTCAAATGATGTGTAGCCACATGTGGCTGGTGGCTTCTGTACAGGACTAAACAGAGCTAGACCATTCAGTAATTCTAGAGCTGAGTTGAGAACGAGCTAGAGTAGATAAGATTTGTCCTAGAAACAGACAAATTGCCTCCTTGTTAATACAAAAACATGGGTCCACTGAGAAAATTCTCAATGGCAGAAATTTACCTCCCTGAGTTTTCAGACACTAAAATGAGAGAAACAGCTTTTTCCCTTTTAAAAAAAAATTTCCCCTCTCTAGAGCATGGGTGCTCCTCTTAGAAGCATCCCTGCCCCCACCCCTAGCGCTGCCTGCATCTGCAGTCTGGTCTAAGGGACCACACTTTCTCTTTGTGGAGGAAGCTTTGAGTTTTCCTCTGCCATGATGCTTTTTAAAACTGTATCTTTGTCATAGCAATTCACTGAAACCCCCACCAGGGGTTTTTGCTGGGGAATGTGATGGGGGAAAGGTGGTTGGTTTTGAGCTTAGCGCTGAACTTTTTTTTCCTGGCTCATTGTTTTGCATTCTGCCACCGTATCTTCCCTCAGAGTGTACTGTCCAAATATGCAAGAGAATGAATTGCTCTGTGGGAAGAAACCACTAGGGTTTTTTTTTTTTATCTTCATTCTGTACGCACATTACTGCGTTGCAAAATTGAGGTAAGAGTTAAGGCGGCTGTGGTTTTCAGAAGTCAGAACAAGGCAGTAATGGCTCCCCCTCTAGAGTGAGTACTAAAGCTCTGACTTGGGCATGAGCTGAATTTAATTTTTTTCTTACCAGATGCCAATTTAAAAGAATTCGTTGAAGGGAAATATGTTGCAGAGGGAAAAATTTCACAATCTGTATCTATTTAGCAACATATTTGATGTAATGCCATGTTTAATTAATATTAGAGTGTCATTCCACAAAGTCATATTCTTTGCAAGAGAAGAGGGTTCTGTGTAGAACAGGCCTACCTAGGGAAGACACAGCATTGTGCACTGTGTCAGCTTTCCTTCGCATTAATAGTTTTCATGTGCACATGTGAACGTAAGACTTACAGACATCTGGCTCCAGTCTCAAAAGTCATACTTTGGGCTTTTGGAGAGATCTCTCAGCAGTTAAGAGCACTGACTGCTCTTTCAATTCCCAAGGTTTTTAAGACTCAGGTCCAATTCCCAGTGCCTACAGAGCAGCTCACAGCCATCTGTAACTGTCATCATGAGGATCCAACTCCCTCTTTTGGTGTCAAGAGCATCAGCACGCACATGGTGCACAGACATACATCCAGACCAAACACCCATGTATACATATACATACACATACATACAATATACTCTTTGGAAATTTGTCTAGTTACCTGCAGATTTATTTTTGTTATAGACACAGCAAAGCAGTTCATGTGTACTTTAAGCTAAATTATGTAGCCCCCAATAATCTGTAGCTGTAAGAAATCCTTGTTCATTATACTGTTCGGGTGTCTCAAAATAATCCTGCTTGCGTGCCAGCCCCTGCTCTCTGACTTCATGTTCTTCTGTTGTTCCTCCTCCTGCTGTTTAGAACCATTCCTTTTCCAGCTTGCAGCTAGGGCTGTTCTTGTGGCTCAGGAACATGTTGGGACAAGCAGGCTTGCGATTGTCCAGCAATCCTTGAGTGCTCCAGGGTTGGTGCCCCTTAGTAAGGAGGATCAGGAGAGCCAGGCCTGCTGTGAAGTACACAGTGCTCTCTGAGGCACAGCTCTCAGATTAGGCCTTGCTGTGTCTTCCATCCTGTGGTTCAGAGTGACTTTCCTGAATGGAATCCACCCCCCCCACTCTGTTCCTTTTATATTCTTTCCACATCAGCTGGCAGCAGGTCAGGCGGTTCTGAATATTGCCCACAGATTGTTAGCTTCTATACTTTTTGGCCCCTGGCTTGTCCTTTGACAAAGGAATTGATGTTTTAGACTCAGAATTAGGTTGCTTAGTGAAGCCAGTCTAATCCATGACTTGGAATGCTCAAACTTTAATAAGGCTAGATTCCAGAAATTTTGAAATAACCACACTACCTATATACAGTAGGTCCTCTTTACCCCCCTCCCCCAATTATCTGTAGGTGGTTTCAAGACCCAGAGGGGTGTCTGGATAGTGTAAAAAATTTATGTAACTATACTCTTTATCTTGAAATCTGATTGTACTGTAGGTCTTAGCAGCAATAGTAATGATTTCTTCTTTTTTCTTTTTCCTGAGACAGGGTTTCTCTGGAGCCTGTCCTGAAACTAGCTTTTGTAGACCAGGCTGGCCTTGAACTTACAGAGATCCACCTGCCTCTGACTCCCCAGTGCTAGGATTAAAGGCATGTACCACTGTCACCTGGCTTCTTTTGTTTTTCAAGACAAGGTTTCTCTGTATAGTACTCTGTTTCTGGGAACTTACTCTGTAGATCAGGTTGGCCTTGAACGCACAGATATCTGCCTGCCCCTGCCTCCAAGTACTGGACTTAAAGGCATGTGCCACCACCACCCAGCTTGTTTGTTTCTTGAGACAGTTTTGCTGTATAGCCCAGGCTGGCCTCACTCTCCCAGTCCTCTTGCCTGAGCAGGATTACAGGCATGTACCATCATGCCAGGTTCTTTCTAATTATGGCGAGAAAGTGAAGGATGTATCTTCCAACTGCCTTTTGTTAATGTCAGAACTGGTGGGTTGTTAGCATTGCTGCTCTTGTATTTTGGGGCACTTGGATCAGTAAAACAAGGGCTGCCTGAGCAGAGCGGTGCTGCAGCAGCCAATCTGATAACTGAGTTGATGATGGAGTAATAGGAGGGTAGCATGTATAGCATTATGTGCTGCGTGGAGAGATGATTTATGCCCCAGGCAGGACAGAGCTGGTTGTGCATAACTCCTCAAGCTTGGTAGAGTGTCATGTGGTCTAAAATCTATGCATTGTTTATTTCTGTACTTTTCTGTTTACTGTTTCAAGATTGTAGTTAGTTGGTACCTGGAGCTAGAGAGCATGAAACTGGGGTTAGGTTGGTTGGTGCCAATTTCATCTATATCTGTCATGCGTCAGGCACTCTTAGCAGGTTGCATGCATGACCTTAGTTAACTCCTAACAGCCCTTCAGAGAAGTTCCTGCCCCTGTGCCCACATTTTACAAAGCTGGAGCTACAAGAACTCAAATAACCTGCTCGATGTTCCCAGCTTTTTAATTCGAGCAACTTTGCTTCTTTTTGTTCTTGCTTGTGAGCCTATATCCAGTGCTGGGCAAAGCTTCACCTTTTGGTGTTTCGTGGAGTCTCTATCTTGTTTCCCTGAGGAGCAGAGAGAATTTGACACTGTGAAGGTATTCTCTAAAGGAGGTACTGTTTGTCATGATACTGTTTAGGGAGCTGCCCCAAGAGATCTGCTCGGTCAGGGGCAGATCCTGGGCCAGCTGGTGGAGTTACACCTGTGATTTGGCACGGTAACCAGTAGACATGCCTACCAGCGGCCAAAAGTCGTACTTCTCAGGACTTAGAGATGAGAAGAGCTGCCAGGATTGTGAGTGATTCTGTTCCTCCATGTTAAAGACCCCCACCCCCACCTCCTACATTGTATGTAGAGTGCAATGTAGAAAGACCTCTCAAAACACTGAAAAAAATTTAGTGGATTGAAACAAAGTGTGCAATCTTTCATTCCACCTTAAAATGTCTATGCTGTGTCACATGATGACTCACTCATAGCATCTCACTCATATCAGGGGCTGAGGTAGCCTTTGAGACTAGCCTTGGCTACATTGCAAGACTGTCTCAAGAAACTATGTATTGCCAGGTGTCTTCAGAATAATGGGTCAGATAGTAAAAGGGGTTGTACTGGGGTGTTTGGGGGTTTTAGGAGATCTTCAGCCCCATATGGTATTAATGTTACAGATTTCTTTCCAAAGGCATGCCACATGGACCCGCCACACACTTGTTAATGACTAAATGTTGAGTATGCTGTTTACCCTCATTGCCTTAGTTTCCATATTAATAAAAGAAAGTTCACAGTCATGCGAATGTCATGAGGCTTAGGGGCCTTGTACATGTAAGGCAGTACAAACTATGACTGGCAGGTACAGCTGCTGCCACCTGCCACCCTGTTTGTCCTCCTCCTGGTGGCCCTTTACCGACATCTCAGACCTGTCACACATGCTTTGTCTTCATAAGAAGTCCCGCCCTCTGCTCATGGAAGCGTGATTTAAGCCAGCCGTGGCCATATCTCTGCAGTAATGAAGTGTTCTGTCCTGGGATTTTACTATGTAGGCTGTTTAAGAATTGCAGAAGACCCATCAGTTCATGGAGTCCGTCCTTTGAGATCAACTTGCTTGGAATCCATATCCTGTCTTTTAAAAAGAATTAAATCATTTTCTTCCTTGACATCCTGCAAACACATTGCTAGCAGTTTGTGTTTTGTTATTTATTTAATGGCTTAAAGTGAATTTAGTTTTCTTGAATAAACTCCTTTTAATAATGCAGCCATACATTTTCTTTCTCTGTTGCCAGGTTGCTATTAAAATCATAGATAAGACTCAGCTGGATGAAGAAAACTTGAAGAAGATTTTCCGGGAAGTTCAGATCATGAAGATGCTTTGCCATCCACATATCATCAGGCTTTACCAGGTAGGAGGCCCACAGCCACAGAGCCAGGACAGCCTACTGGTCCAGGGCTGCTGTTGAAAAGATGTGGGTGCAGGGAATGACTGCCATTTTATTCTGTTTGTATGGTCATCTTAGCATTGCCCCATTATTTTTCCTTGCTCAGTTCTTAGTAGCCTCATTGTTCCTCTGGCTGTTTCCTGGGGAGCTCTTCCTGTCCCCTTGCAGGTCCTTTGCGCCTGTCCTTTGATTCTCCCCAAGCATTACACAGAATGAGCCTAAGGGTGAAAAGTTTCCTTATTTGTATCAGAGTTTTTCAAACAGCATGGAAACTCAAAGGGAACAGAGAACACGTTATCTCCTCATGTGATTATTTAAATGCCAGCTTAAAATAATGAATTATGGTGGTGAAGGATATCTCAAGAATGACTTCTTGTCTTAATCAAAACCCCTGTCTTCTCTTTTCTGGACTTAGTTCTCCAAGCCATCCTTAATTGTTTTTTATAATCTGGAGGTAAACACCATGTCATGGAAGAACTTTCTGTTGCAGTTTTCTTATCTTCCTAAGAAACAAGCCTGCCTTGTGCCATCATCAAAATGACTTGCTCGCCTTATGACAAAAGCATTGAATCTATTAGATGGAATTTCAGACCAATGAGAAAAGGCAGATTTTGTCTTAGCGAAGAGATATTTTGGGGAGAGGGTGGGGTGTCTCAGATTGCAGTGCACTGTGTGCATGCAGTCAGCCCTGCTCGCAGCTTTGCAGCTAGCAGTCATCTCCAGGGCTGAGGGAAGTGGCCACCCACTCGCTGTGTGCATTGCTGTGAGTCTGCAGTAGATGCTTCCTGACTCAGGCGTGTGTAAGGCTGGAGAAACACACCACCAGCACAATGGGCAGACTTGCATAGCCTGCTGATTTTTATGGAAAAGAAAACATAAAGTGAGGCGTGTGTGGTTAAGCCAGCAGCTGTAGGCCTCCTCTCTGGCATCAGCTGCTCTCATGATGAAATGAGTTCAGTTGTCAGACCTGTTGAAATGTATCTTAGTAAACGATGTTGGGCAACAGCTACCTTCTGTAAGAAGCAACTTAAAGACCTCCATGATGCTGTGACTTGCATAGTGAGTGGTCGGTATCTTACCCTTGGCTCCCTGCCTTTCTTGGAGTAAATAAATTTGAGTGTTTTCCCCCTTTGTTTATTTTGTTTTGCTTGTTTTGTAACACAGCCTTATCCTGTAGCCCAAGCTAGTGTCTAATGCACATCTGCAGACTGAGCAAATGTACATAACTTACAGGAGACACAGTTTTGAACTGAGAAGTTAATAGTAAAAGAAGATTTGTACCTAATGAGAGTTAAGAAAAGGAAGGAATATAAAGAAAACACATAATACTATAGGTGGAGTTTTCTTGTCTAGCAGCCACTCTCAAACACACTGAGGTTTATATAAATTATATAAATTTATATAATAGCTCAGACTTATTATTAATTAGCTCTTACAACTTAACCCATTCCTTTCAATCTCTGTGCTGCCCCGAGACTTGTGGCTTTTACCCCTATCCCATTTTGTATGTCCAAATCCTTCTGTGCCTGACTTTGACTCCTCTGATTCCAGACCCTTCCTCCTCCCTTCGTTCTCAGTTTGTCTTTCCTGCTTAACTTTATCCTGTTCAGCTATTGACCAGTTAGTTTGTTTATTAAACCAATCAAAGCGACATAAATTCACACAGTATACAGAAGTATTATTCCACAATGCAGTACAATACTTTTTTCCCTGAACACCTGCAATATATTTAATATAGGACATTTTTTGCCATGTAAGTGAATTACAGAGACAGGTCTCATAATTTGTTAATACCACTAATTTTAAAGACTTTTGTAAAAGGACACAGGCTGTTTTACTGGAAAATGAACTTAATATGCATTCATTCACATATTGGAGTTTTATAAAGCTATTAAAGAGAAGGGATAGACCCAGGCTTGGCGTCACATGTCTGTAGTCACAATACTTAGGAGGCTAAGGTAGGAGGGTCACAAGTTCAAGGCCAGGCCGTACTATGCAATAAGTTCTATGCTAGGTGCTCTGTATAGTAAGGCCCGCTCTCCAAAAACCCCTCCAACCAACCAACAAATGACACATACACACACAAAACAAGATATGTGTGTATGTTCCATCACTATACATATGTCACGCTAATGTATACAGATACAAAAAGCCACCAGAAAGCAGTTTAATTAATAAACTATAATGTCATAAAGGTGTAGGTCTATCGTGTAACCTATGGCTACATCAGTATGTCCAAAGTAATTGAGGAACTAAATTTAACTTTAGTTAATTTTAATGTAGAAACTGAAGCAGTCTAAAAAATTTTAAAGACCATTGAAATGATAATGTTTGTGGACATATTGGTGTAAACTATGAAAGTTATTTCCTGCTTTTCTTTTAAATTGTGGCCAATTAGATCCACTTGGTGGCCATAGCTCATTTGTGTTCACCTGGCATCCTTAGGAGAGGTGCCCAGTGCTGAGTGCCTACAAAGAGTGAGGTGAAGACAGGAGTTAGAAGCCCCAGGCTTTCTGTTTATGCCCTGGGTGCTTAAAATGTTTATACTGATCCTGGCATTGGTTCATATATGACCTAAAAGGGTCTGGCAAAGAGGAAAATAGCACTATGCATTTTTAAAAAGAAGCAAAATAGAGACTGGGCAAAGCATAAGTGAATGGTTCATTATTGAAAGGTTTGACATTTTTATGGGATCCCCCTACTTTGAATAAATGGTCCATGGAAAGGAAAGTTGACATTTCCATTTAAAAATCAAGTCCTGTGTGGTTTCTGGGCAGTCCTTAATGCGTCTCAGTGTTTTCCCTAAGGCTCTTGCCTGGCTTGGGGGTGGGGAAGGAGCGCTCGAGCTGCAAGTGGTGGTGAAATTGAACTCTTTTTCAGTTCATAGCAGCTTCTGCAAGTGATGATGTAATTGAACTTTTTTTCAGTTCTTAACAGCTTCGGCTTATGGATCAGTGACCTGGGGACCAAGAGGACTATGCCTCGGAGGCAGTAAATGTCTCCTGACTTTCAGGACCTGCAGAATCCCAACTTCCCTTTGTCACAATAATGCCTGTGCCCTCCCCACTGTGCAGTTCCCCATAAAGCATTGGTTCTCTTCCTGGACCAGTCTGTCACCTGTGTTACTGTTACTTTCCTGCCTTTGTACAGGTCATGGAGACAGAGCGGATGATTTATCTGGTGACAGAATATGCTAGCGGAGGGGAAATATTTGGTAAGTACATTCAATGCATCCTTTAAACAACTCTTGAACACCTTCTGCAAACTTAAAATAGCTGTCCTGTGCCCCTGTCACTTGCTCAGCTGCCCCTTGCTGTCCGTCAGCATCGTCACCATAATTTCAGGGTGTTTTTATTCAGCCAGTTAAATCTCTCCACTGCATTTGTTTCTTTAGCAAAGGTGTTTTGTTTGCTTTAGTTGGACAGTTGAGAGAAAAGATCTCAAAACTAAACACTCCTGCTGATCATGTGACTGAGGGTCGGTCCTGTTGCCATGCTGTAGCTGAGGTTGCCAAGGGTGATGAGACCCCTGGTGTGAGGAAGCACCCTGCATTCCTAAGCCTTGTTTAAATACAGCCTTGAAACCTGTCCCTTGCTGTATGTACTTTTCTGATCACTTGGTGGATTTGCCTCTTGTAACTTCTGTTTCTTGTTACGCTTGACCTTAGAGGGATTTTGTTCTGGGCAAATCTAGCTTGCAATTGGTAAAAACTGAAGAAAGAATTCTCTGTGGTTACAGTGATAAACACTGCCAAGTAGAGGTGAAGGGCAAACTTCCAAACTTAAATTCTTATGTCCTTTATAAGAACCAATACTAATTTAAAATACATTAAATGTATAGTATTACTTTTAAAATAGGCATTCTTATTAATTAGAGACTATATAGTGTGTTTGTGTGTGCATGTTCAGATACAAATGCTAAACTTAACACAGCAATTTTAACACATGTGTGCATATGCTAAACTTAATTCAGCAAATTAAGCATTTGAAGGATAGGCCAGAAATGGTGGTACAAATCTTTAATTTTAGCACTCTGAATGCAAAGACGGGGGTTATAGACTCTTTGTGGGAATTCAGCTCAATGCATGAGCAAGCAGAATACGCTTTTGGTATTTTTAAACGGAAATATCATGTAATTATCTGTTACAACATACCATATAATTATATGAGTAAATATATTATTAATTGAGACTATTAATATTAGTGTGTGTTTGTAGGTGTGTGCATGCTACGGCACGTGTGTGGAGGTCAGAGTACAGCTTGTAGGAGCTCCTTCTTGCCTTCCACCTGGTTTTATGGCAGAATCTCTTCTCTACTGCTTTCCTGTCTCCCAGGCTGACTGTCTTGTAAGCTTCTGGGTCATTCTCTGGTCTCTGCCTCCCATCTCAGTGTAGATACACTGAGGTTACAGACACTACAGCACCCCATTTGTTACACCGCTCCGGGATCTGAACACTGTTCATTAGGCTGTCAAGGCAAGCTCTTGCTCACTTAGCCACCTCAGTGGCCATTAATAGACTTTTTAATGATCCATTTGAAGAAGAAAATGATGTATTACTCAGAGACATCACTAAATCCTCACACAGACTTGTGCTGGAGCTCTGTGACAGAACAGCTTGCCTAACCTGTGCCAAGGCCTAGGTTTGATTACTAGAGCTACAAACCCCAAACCAGACAAACAAGGAGACTGCACAAGGGTAAAGTGTCTCAGGCTCTGATTTTCTAAGTATCTGTGTAAAAATGAGTGAAGAGGCCTTTAGTGGAGAAGTGGGTTGTTGAGGCCTGGAGGTGTGGTTCAGTAACAACATGTTTGCCTGGCTTGTATGAGACCCTGAATTCCATCTCAGTATAGGTGAAGATGGGGGCTGGTGGTGATAGTGGTGTGGGGGTTGCTGTTTATTTGCTTGTCTGCTTGAGGCGAGGTACCAAATGATTCTTGGACTCAGTCCCAAGGTCTCCAAAGAATGAAGTCTTCAGTTGTGAAGATGAAATTGGGACTAATGGTATGGCATAATTTTAAGTCTTGCATGTAATTCCCTAGGCTTGACCTCCAGAACTGGGAGGTGGGGGCGAATGTAATGAGCCAGCATGGAGAGAGCTCTGACATATGCTGTCTTTTACCTTCATGGTAAAGACCACATGGGAGATGACTTGTGGCATGAGTTCATACAAAATTCTCATCTACTGCCAAATGAAACTGATGAGAAATATTTTTAAAAGTTTACAGTATCCAATGGACAAGCAGGAAATGAAGAAACATTTATCCAAGAACATCTATGGAAATTCAGTAAGAAACAAGAATTTGATGCATGCACATAAACTCAGTGAGGTGGAGAGAGATTCCAGTCTAGACGTCTAGCCGGGTCTTTGTCTGGACAGATGGCTCTCTTCCCAGGAGGAGCAGAGCATTAGCATTTGTCACCTTTCCTGTTACCTGTTGGGAAAGCTGTATCCTGAAGGGTGTAGTTGAAGTAGGGGCTCCCATGTCCAGAAAAGCACATCACTCCTTTGGGTCCTAAGACTTGTTTTCTTCCAGGTGAATCAAGCTGAGATCCTGTCAGGCTGCCTCCCAGTTTCCTTTTATAGAACTTGTAGCTCCCAGAGTGTGATTGTCCCTGAGAAGTTTGCCATTGACCCCCATATCTAGCATGTACTGGTTGGTTTTGTGTGTCAACTTGACATAAGCTAGAGTCATCAGAGAAAGGAGCCTAAGTTGAGGAGATGATTCCATGAGATCCACTGTAAGTCATTTTCTCATTTAATGATCAATGGGGGGGGGCTGCCCATTGTGGGTGGTACCATCTCTGGACAAGTGACCCTGGATTCAATAAGAAGGCAGACTGAATGAGTCTTGGGAAGCTATCCAGTAAGCATTACCCCTCCATGACCTCTTCATCAGCTCCTGCCTCCAGGATGCTGCCCTGTTTGAGTTCCTGCCTTGACTTCCTTCAGTGATGAACAAAGCCTTCTCAAAGGACCTGCTTTCATTTGCAAGTGAGAGAGGTGTTCAAGTGTCCGTGATAGCAGGGGTTGTGCTCAGAGGCACCTGAGGGGAGATTCATGACATGGCCTCAGCTCTCAGCACGGTGGGCACAGAAGAGTCCCACAGAATAAGACATCTTGAAAGAGCTTTCCTGCCAGGTGGTGGTGGCACACACCTTTAAATCCTAGCACTTGGGAGGCAGAGGCAGGCAGATCTCTGAGTTCAAGGCCAGCCTGGTCTACAAGAGCAAGTTCTGGGACTGTCTCTATAGCTACAGAGAAACCCTGTCTTGAAAAAAGGGGGGAAAAAAAGAGCTTTCCTGAGTCAGGAATTGTGTGTGTTTGTGTGTGTGTGTGTGTGTGTGTGTGTTTAAACAAACAACAAAAAAAAGCACTGATCGGAAAGTTTTCCTTCAAAGCCAGAATTTGATTGTATTGTTTATAGAGCAACTCATGTCCCAGAACATTGTTTAAAACAATAAAGCAAGCAATCAGCTAAGAATTAACAGAGTTTAACAGCTGGGGGTGGTTAAGAAAATAATTGTAGAGAACTCAGTCCAAACCACTGAGATCCCAGATACACTGGAACTGTTTCTCCCAGAAGAGATGACCCAAATCTGAAGAGAATGAAGGAGTCAACTCCAGGTGATAGAAAGGAACAAAGAACAGTTAACAAGCCTGAAGTGGGGGGGCACTCAGCAACTACAGGTGCAACAATATGTCATCTAGAATGCCAGTATTCAACCAAAACAACAAAGATGAAGAAACCCAAAAGCATGCACAGTCATTGGACAAAATGCAGACCACTGAAAATGGCTGTTAGACTGATCACATGGTAGAGTTACCCATCGAAAAACTTTTAGAGAAACATTATAAAGTTCTCCACAGAAATAGAGTACTTCACAATTGAAGTAGCAATGGTAAATGAGGGTATAATGTCACATCAGATAGAAAATACCAACAGGAGACATTATTTTAGAAAGACATAAAAATTATGGGGCTGGGAAGTAAACCATTAGAAAGGTTCAACAACAGATTTGAACTGGCAGAAAGAAGAAACAGATTCAAGGACAGGTTAGTAAGATTGTCCGCATTGAAGCACAGAGATGAGAAGGATGAACTAAAGCAGCCCCAGGAGTTGAAGACAGTAAGGAACTTTCTGTGTGCACAGTGGGGGGAGACAGTTGGGAGCTTTCTGTGCACATAGTGGGAGGAGACAATAGGGAGCTTCCTGTGTATACAGTGGGAGGAGATAGTAGCTTCCTGTGTGTATAGTGGGAGGAGACAATAGGGAGCTTCCTGTGTGTGCAGTGGGAGGAGATAGTAGCTTCCT
>JAQHUG010000003.1:6332330-6380875 GCA_028555095.1 Dicrostonyx torquatus
TATAGTGGGAGGAGACAATAGGGAGCTTCCTGTGTGTACAGTGGGAGGAGATAGTAGCTTCCTGTGTGTATAGTGGGAGGAGACAGTAGGGAGCTTCCTGTGTATACAGTGGGAGGAGACAGTAGTTTCCTGTGTGCACAGTGGGAGTATCAGGAGGGCCTAGAGGACAGAGGTGGAAACTGTAAGAAAAGATGGTTGTGAACCTAGCAGGTGTTTCAAAAACAGTAGCCCACTGTTGTTGGAGGCTGCTTGTTTGTTCCTGACAGCCCAGACTTGAAATAACCATACAGAAATTGTATTAATTAAATCACTGCTTGGCCCATTAGCTCTAGCTTTTTATTGGCTAGTTCTTACATCTTAATTTAACCCATTTCTATTAATCTGTGTGTCATCATGTGTCTGTGGCTTACTGGCAAGATTCCAGCTCGACTGACCTTGGCGGTGACTACATGGCGTCTCTTGACTCTGCCTTCTTTCTCCCAGCATTCAGTTTTCCCTGCCTAGCTCTGTTCTGCTAAAAGCCATCGACTAAAAGCAACTTCTTTATTCATTAACCAATAAGAGCAACACATATACAGAAGGACTTCCCACACCATTTTCCTTTTTCTATTTAAATAAAAAGGAAAGTTTTAACTTGAACATAGTAAAATTACATATAACAAGACATGTAACAAGCAAGATTTACAGTTACAAATAGTTATATTTATGTCTACTTTATCTTTTATCATAATTAAAGAAAACTATAATTATAACTATTTATTCTTCATCTCCGTCAAAGACTCTAGAGTGATATATTACCTAAGTCAACAGGAAGTGCATTGTAAGCAACTTCCAAAACTCTTGAATTGACAGAGACATTTTGCTGCCTGGACAGTCACCCAAAGTTCTTCTGTAGCATTGGGGCATCCATCATCAGCCTATAGGCCCATAGTATCCAACAGACTTTTCCATGAAGCAGACAATTTCAAAGACAGTTCCACCTATATTGGCAGTTTGTCAGTCACTTCTGTGTCCTGCAGAATGTCTAGTAGACTCTTTCATGAAACAGGAACCCTGAAGGACTGCCTCACCTTCTTTAGGCAGCTTTAACACTCATTTTTCTATGGAAGTCCATTCAAACAGTTCAGGCAAGAGCAGTTTCTTGCCCAAATGGCTAGCCAACTCTATAAGGAGCCTCTTTGATGCCCATTTTCCTCTTGAAGTAATTGGTGCTTCCAGGAGAAGATGTGTCTCATCTCATGAAAAGTCTAAGTTTTTAAAACATTTAAAATACCATATTCTGAAGGTATTTGAAGAATACCTATCTAACAGAAATATATCTCTATATATCTAGAAAACCTAACTAACTTGACTAGAAGCTTGACTATTATAGATGACTCTCTATTAACCTATATTTTTAATTATACATTGCATTTTAAAATGAGCTGCATAAGCACCTTAATCAACTGCAGAAATATACATATAACAAAATTGATCTTAGTTTTGTATCAGTAGACCAGATCCATACCAATGCAAATCTCTATAGCATATCCCTTTTTAAATGTAAACAAACATTTATAAACAATATTTGGGATTTTGGGCATAGTTCTCTCCAAACTGCTTCCTGCTTTTTAGGAATAAATAATTATTTAGGCGAAATAATTTTTGGGGGTGTTCACGGTGATCTTTCCGGAGGTCTTGGTTCATCAAACCACATTAGTCTGGAAGGAATCCATAGGTTCTCATCTTCTGTGGAAACAAAAGAAGAACCTCTTTTCCAAAGCAACATATCCTTAGACCCATATTTTTAAATCAGTCACCTTTAAGATATATATGGAGGTTTAGCTTAGCAGCCTGCATAATGAAATGTCTCTCTGTACTTAGCTCCTTCACAGTCAAAAACTTAAAAGAAAACACAATAATACACATATCCAGACTCTCTGTATTTTTATCTTTACAAGGTATATTTTTCTTTATTTCTTTAATCTATGACTATCTGTACTCTGTCTCTTTATTATTGTGTTGTCTTTGAATTGTATGACTCCTGAGGAAGGAACAACAGCTGCTAAAACACATTTGATTACAAATGTTGCTAGATTAATAGAACATATATTTTGAAAATACTATGACTTCAAAATTTAAGTCAAAAGATATGTTACTTTGGAGAAGAGATTTGCTTTAGTTTTCACAGGAAATGAGATTATGGATTCATTCTAGGTTAAGAAAAATCAGGTTTGATCAAGGAAGACCCCCAGAAGAGTCTCTGATAGGAGCAGATGATCCAGATGATCCAGCATTTCAGAGGTTTTGTCTTAGTCCTACATCCAGAACAGTTTCAAGACTTGTGGCTGAGATGATCAAGTCTCATAGGATACTCCAGTCAGGACATGACATTATTTCTCTAGGTCCCCATAAGATGATCAGCATCCCCAATCAGCAGGAAGTAGCCTAGAAAACTATGCCCACATTTCTGAAAATGGATTATAGATGTTTTTCATTGTTTAGAGTGTTGGTTACAAGTTGTTATGGATAATGGTCTGGAAAAAAGATAAACAAAGGATATTAGATTCAGAGTTTTGTTTAGAAAAAAAGGCGGGGGAGTGCTGTGGGACAATGGTCTTATACCCTGTAAAGATTTGTTACTTGTATTTTAATAAAACGCTGATTGGCCAGTAGTCAGGCAGGAAGTACGGGCGGGGTGACCAGGCAGAAGTATAGGTGGGGCGACCAGAGTAGGAGTATTTTGGGAAGAGGAAAGAGAGAGGTACCAAGCCACATGGCTAACACAGACAAGAATTATGGACTAATTTAAGATGTAAGAAAGAGTTAATAAGAAGCCTGAGCTAATAGTCCTTCCAGTTTATAATTAATGTAGGCCTCTGTGTGTTTCTTTGGGACTGAATGGCCGTGGGACCAGGTAGGACAGAAACCTCAGTCAACAGCCCACATGTTTAAGAACCTTATAGATTCCAAGTGTAGGCTAAATACAAAGGCCCACAAGTAGAAAATCACAGGGAGAACTAGCTGGTGTAGTCAAACAAAAGGAGGAAATATAGAAGGTAAATGACAACTCCTTAAAGAAAAACCCTATATGGAATACAACTGACTGACCAGCAGAAATGATAGCACTCACAGTGCACTGGGGTTATGTTCAAATAAAAGTCTGTCTACCAAATCCCACTACCCCACAAAATCATTTTTCAAAAAAGAAGGAAAAATATTTTTCCAAGTGGCAAAAAAACCCAGAGAAACTGTGTTGACAGGTTCACCTTCCAAAGATAGGTACCAATGAAGGACATTCTTTAGGCTGAAAGCAAGTTTTTCTAGATGATCATTTAAGTCTACCCACAAGATTAAGATAGGAAAGAATAATGAACCTAACAGCAGAGGTAATTTTGTGATTATAAAAGAAGAGATGCATATTTTTTCTCTTGATGTATTTAAAAAGCTGATGTATGAAATGACATGTCGATGATACAGCTACATGTCAACACAGCTACAACACGCATATACAAGTGTAAGCACAAGGGAGGTGTGAGGAAAAAAACCTCATTTGCTTAAGGGGTCACTGCAAATGGCTAAGTAATACATCCAGAGATACTTATACTTATGTCTTATACTGCCTTATTTGGTTTACAAATATTAACTGAATAGTGCTAGAGATAGGGATAGTAATAGTCCTGTAAAGGAGCCACGGATATGAGCGCTAAGCCTCCATTCCTGGACAGTTTGTGTGCATGTGTGTAGTAAGACTAGTGTTTTGAGAAGTAGAGCCGTGGAGAAAAGTAAGAAGGCAGTGTAAGCGGGAAGCAGAGCAACTAGATTAGTATGATATGTGCACCTTGCGTTTCTTACTGTCTCCCACCAAGGAACCGACTTTTGCTGCACTCTTTCATTTCAAGAATGTTTGGAAATATTTGGAAAGATAGCATCACCCTCTAGAACTCAAACAAACATCTTGTTAGCCAGGCATGGGCTCATATCTCAGTGTTGAGGAGACTGAGGCAGGAAGATTCATGAATGTTCCTGGTCAGTCTGGGCTAAAATAGTTAGAGCCTGTCTCAAAAAACAAGCAAACAATCAAACAAAAATGTAAGCAAGTAGGGGTTGAGAGTGTGCTGCCTGTTACTGTAAAAGATCAGATCTGAGTTCTAAGCCGGTGTTTCTCTCCCAGTAATGCACACAGATGTGTATGTGCAGAGGTACTGTACTTGTAGCGTTCCATGGGAACTGGGGCTTCGGAACTAAAGCAGGTTGGTTTTCTGACATTTGCTGTGTCCTAAGTCCAAAAGCCTTTTTCCTCTGACCAGAAGGTGAGGGGTCCCATACCTTCCATCAGCACCTATGCAGTTAAAATGGTAAGCTTTCATGTAAGGTAAAATCCCAGATCCTCTGAATATAAGAAGCAAGTAAGCATTTGTTCTTTTTTTTTTTTCTTAAGCAGGTCACTTGGCTAGAGGTTGGGGTTGAAGCTATGCTATTGAGGAAGATATGTCTGACAGTAACTTAATGAAAACTGTAATATGTACAGAAGGTTTCATGGGGATAGCTAGGCCATGACTGAAATACATGCAGAGTTGTAAGGAAGTGGCTGTGATGGGAGAAGTGAATGATACATATGGCTCTGGTTAGGTTTTTTAGGTAGAAAATTATGAAATCAGGTACTCATGCCATCTGCTGGCTTTGGATGTGTCATATGTGAAGAATTAAGCATATGGTTTGTTTCAAGCTGGAGAAAGTAAAATTAGTTGCTGTGGCAAATGAGGAAAATAGTCATCAAGTAGTTCAAAGAGTCGGCTATGGGGGCTGGAGAGATGGCTCAGAGGTTAAGAGCACTGGCTCTTCTTCCAGAGGTCCTGAGTTCAGTTCCCAGCAACCACATGGTGGCTCACAGCAACCTAGAATGAGATCTGGTGCCCTCTTCTGGTGTGCAGATATATACGCAGGCAGAACACTGTATACATAATAGATAAATGAATTTTTTTTAAAGAGTTGATTGAAAATCCTATATGTTGAAAGCCATGACTTAATATTCCTTTGTAGAAAATTGAGTAATTGGCACTTCCTAGTGTGCTTAATTACCTGTATAAATGGGCTAAGACAAATACATAGGGACTTATGACATGCATATGCACATATATTGAGGGCCTTAGCCATACAGTAAAGTTTGAGTTTGTTCTTACACTTCAGCGGCAAAATTATACAAGTGTGATCAGGATAAACGATCATGCAGTAGAATACAAAAAGCTGGAGGTCAAGATGAAGTTGAAAACCAAGTGTGTCAGGCATAAGAGGTCAGGTAAAGTCTAAGAATGTGGCCCCTATGTGGTAACCACTAGTCACGTGTTGCTGTTGGTCTTTGGAAGTAGCTAGTTCAACTGTGGGACTGAACTTTGAATTTAGGGCACTTTGCATTGGCATTTGAACTGTAATTGAGCACTGTATGGTCAATTTTGGCTGCTCCAGGAGTTAGCTGCCACAGAGAAAGCACGTTCTCTAAGATCACCCTCTCTCTGGCACCAAATGCAAATTCAGATATACCCCCAAACCCACTGAAATTTGGTAAGTTGCCAGAAGGACTCACAGAGCTCACAGATGTGCCTTCTTCCAAGGAAAGGATACAGTTCAAATCAGCCAGGGAAGATGTACAGGGCCGGAAGTGCTAGCTGCGAAGTGTTCATTGTCCTTCCTTGGATATGCTTTGTCCTGGCACTAGTGTGTGACAGTGTGCACAGAATATTGCTCTCGTAGGGCTTAGCCTTTATGTCCACATTTTTATTTTATGTATGCCTGATTGATTGATTGCCCACAAAGTTGACGTCTCCGTTCAGGCCAGTTGACAGTGAGGACCCAGAGTTCTACACTTTACTGTCCCTAAATTATATCATCAGACCTTCTGGCACTACCCAGGACTCCTAGGCAAATAAAGACATAGCTCTCCAACACAGCTCCCAGCAGCTTCTCAGGCAAGGTTACCTTCAGACTGCACACAGTGTACGATACTTTCCTATTTAAATACACCCTACTTTGAAGACCTAAAAGTATTTCACTTTGGCCCTAGTCAGTTTAGCTTTTGAGTTGTAGTATGCCGTGTGTAAAGTACTCTCTGGACTTCTCGGCCTTAGCATGCTTGAGGGACAGAAAAGGACAAATTCCATTGCTATTTCTTTATTGTTTATGTGGTGAGACTTTTTTTTGATGTATTGTGTGAATAAGTTATTAAGACCAAGTTTAGTGTGAGTAACCATGTTTGATTTCTACTGTAATTACCAGGAACTCCTAAGTTATGTGTATGCACTCCATAGTGCTGACTAGGAGCCGTGATAAGAGTGTACTGCACACTGGGCATGCCAACCCAGGAGCTTTGCAATCAGAAACTTTTGAATGCCAATGCGAGTTCTGTTCTGCTATTTACTTTTTTATTTATTTATGTATTGCTACCACTTCAGATTTTGGGTTTTTATGTGAGAGATGATAGCTGATAAAAGCTACACAAGTATTCCCAAAATAAAAGTGAAACCCCTGAAATTAGAAGTACTGGTCCTGAGCATTTCTGATAAAGGATATTCTATCTGCTTTGGGGTTTAGTGTCAGAGGTGGACTAGCAAGCAAAGACAACTCTGCACTGTAGTCATGGGGGTAGGCTATTTGCAGAGCTCAGAGGGAGCTCCCCAGATATTGGGGTAGAGGAAACAACCCATTCAGTCTTACTAGCTGTGTGGACACTGAACTTGGCTGGGGGACTGGAGACTGCATGGCACTTGGCATCTCTGCTGGTGCAGTCTTCTTTCCTAGGTCATTCTGAAGCTTGCTCACCGAGTTGATTCCTACTAGGGCTTAGAACACATAATTCTACATTTGGCTGTCCCGTGTGCTCCACTGTAAGACCTTCCTATTACCCCATTTCTTTCTGAAACTCATTTCCCACTTCTCTCTCTCATTTGTTTTAGAATCTTTCCTGCCTAACTTCCTTAAAGTAAAGGAATTTTATCCAAACCTCATTTGTTTCCATGGCCTACTCTTCTGTATCTCAGTTTTGCTTTAATTTCCTTCTTGAATCTTATAACCAATTGACATTCATCCATATACTCAGTCACACAATTACTCCTTAAGATACAGCTTTTTAAAAATGCTCTCTGTGTGTATATGTGCATGTGAATACCGTGGCTGCATATGGAGGTCAGAAGCAACTTTATGGAATCTTTTTTTCTCCATCCACCTTTATGTGGGTTCCAGGGATTGAATTTAGGTCCTAACTGACCTTCATTTCCTTACATCAGAACTTAACTAAATGTATCCCCCCCCCTTTCTTTTTTGAGACAAAGTTTCTCTGTGTAACAGTCCTGGAACTCACTCTGTAGACTAGGCTGGCCTTGAACTCACAGAGATCCTACTGCTTCTGCCTCCCTAGTGCTGGTATTAAAGGCATGCGCCACCACTGGCCAGCTCAAAACATATCCTGACAGTAAGGATTTAGTCTTTTTATTTGTTATTCTAGAGATTCAACATGCCTTACATATGCTGGTGATTGATAGGCTTCTGAGCCATATTCCAAGCCAGGATTTTGTAATTTTTGATCCTTGTCAAATTTCAGAATAGTTCCTACAGACACTACATGCCCAACAACTACTTATTGAATGAAAGAAGAATAAGTGAATGAAAATAAATTGACAGTATTACCATCCTGACTTGCTTTGTTTAAGGCAGTGTCTAAGAGATAGCAGATATTCCCAGTAAAGCAAAGAACTGTCATATTTTTCTATTCATTTACTTGTGTGAGTTTTGGACTTAGAGGCTAAATGGGTTTTGTATTTTCTAGTTGAGTGTACAGGAAAAAGAAGCATATTAGAGGTTTGACTTAGAAGCAGTGGAATGAATTATTGAGTGTATGTTGCTTGCTCATTTAGCTGACTTACTGAAATGAATCTTGCTACTTAGCATGGCATTGTAAAAGGGCGGCCATGACAGTACACTTCTGTCTAATGTTCCAAACCGTACTGAAAAGCTATTTTTGTAGATCACTAAACTCATATCCAAACTTCCCCAGTATGGTTTCTTGAGACACATTTCCTCAAACTTCCTATCTGAGGTCATGTACTATTAAACCAGGTCAAGCTCGTTGGGTGCAAGGAGAACTCATAGGCATTTAAGGCAAATTACTAACTCAAGAGTAGTCTGCTGAAATGTAAATGATTTATTAGGAACACTCTCACTGTCTTAAGATAACACTTCCCAAATGGTACCAACATGCATGAAACTCAGGATTTCCACAATTCTATTTATTTATGCAATGGAGCATTTACAGACAGCCAGTGGAAAAGATCAAATCAATAACCATTATATTCTGGATAATAAAGTCAGTGTTTCCTTGAGAACTTCTATTATCTCGTAGATTTCCAGGGTTATTGGCATAGGCATCTGAGCACATACTATGTGCCAGCTTGCTGTCACTCTTAAAAAAAAAAGTGTGTTATTTTAGCCACTTTCTTTTTTTTTTTTTAATTATGTATACAATATTCTCTTTGTGTGTATGTCTGCAGGCCAGAAGAGGGCACCAGACCTCATTACAGATGGTTGTGAGCCATCATGTGGTTGCCGGGAATTGAACTCAGGACCTTTGGAAGAGCAGGCAATGCTCTTAACCACTGAACCATCTCTCCAGCCCTTTTGCCACATTCTTTATAAACAAAACTATTTTTCCATGAAATTATTGATTCTTTTAGATTCTAAAGACTAGGTATTTGCTAAGTTTTTACAATGTATGTAAGTAACCACACCATTCAGTTTATCTGGTTACTCTGAATGAATTATTCTATATTTTTATTTTTTTAATAACATACATAGCTAGTTTATATTTGTAATCTGTCCATGATGCTTGGGGAACCCAGTGTGCTTTGATAGTGTGTCACTTAGAAGTCATTCACAGTTTCCTGATCAAGATGTTCTTTGTATCAAGTGTGCATGGGCACACACAGAGGCCAGAGGTGCATGTTGGCTGATTTCCTTCCTCTCTACCCTCTCTTTTGAAATAAGGTCTGGACCTGGAATTCACCAATTCAGCAGGACTAGGAGGCTAGTGAGCTCCAAGGTTCTCTGTCTCCACCTTCCCAGGGATAGGAGTACAGGCATATACCAAAACCAACATTTTACAGGGGTACTGAAGACTTGAACTTGGGTTGTCATGCTTGTACATCAAGCATTTTACTGACTGAGCCATCTCTTCAATCCCTATTTGTGCATTTTGAGAAGGTCTCACTGCTTTGCTTAGGCTGCAGTTGAACTCACCATTCTCCTGTCTCTGCCTCATGAATGCTGGGAGTACAGGTGTGTGCCACCATGCCCAAGCAAATATTTTTGCTATATTTAGCATATGTAAGTTTCAAAGGAATTTTTCTGTTTTCTGTGTGTACATACATAACACATGCATATGTATATGTGTATACATATACATATATTTATTTGTATACATACACACACACAGACACACACACTTTTCCTGAGGGTTTTCTAAACTATTTTTTAACTCTTTTAGAAAAATGTAGTTTTTCTTGGCCAAACAATAAGGACATAAAAAGATATTTAATCATAACCTTTAGGAATATTTGACTTTTTGTTGTTGTAATTTTCAAGACAGGGTTTCTCTATAGCTTTGGAGCCTGTTCTGGAACTAACTCTTGTAGACAAATCTGACCTTGAACTCATAGAGATCCGCTTGCCTCTGCCACCTGAGTGCTGGTATTAAAGACATGTGCCACCACTGCCCAGCTAGAATATTTGATTTCTAAAAAGGGATTTTAATTTTGTATTTGAAATTAATGCATCACATCTCAGTGTATCTTCTAACTTTGATGTCCTGAAGGTATTTCAGTTAGCTTTCCATTTTTTAAAAGTATATAAAATATTTAGTACAACACAGAATTATTTTGACCATTTTCAATACTGTTAATTATGAGATTGTTGCACTGTCATCTGTAACCTCTGCATTCTGTAGAATGGAAACTCTCTAGCTATTAATCAGTGACTTCCTATTTGCCTCCCCACCTCCCAAGTGTCACTCTTCCTTTTGCTTTGAGTTTAACTACTCTAGGGACATTAAGTAAATGGATCACACAGACCTTTCTGGTCTAGATTATCTCGCTTAGCGTGGTGTCCATGTGTCAGACTCACCAATGACACATTTTGTCTGTCCGTGTAGTGCTGGACCTTTGAGGTTCACAGTTTGGCCCGGTGTGATGCTGTTACTAGTGAACACAGATACACAAGTGAAAATCCCTTTTTCTGTAAGCATTTTCAATTACATATAAGGGAGAAGAATCCCGTGATAAACCTGATGGCCTCATTACTATCTGAGAGTTATCAACATTTACTGATGTGTTTCCTTTTTCCCAACTCTTCTACCTTTTCAATTTTAAATACTTTAAGCCAAATTCAAGTAGTATGTTATTTTACTCATATATACTTAGTGTTTTTCTTATATGTAAGGGTTTTTAAACAACTTAATCATAATACCTATCTTAAGGGTACTAATACTGTTTGCTTTTTGTTTCTCTTTCTGGGCTCATTCTATTGCCCAGACTAGCCTTGAACACTGAAATCTTTTTCCTCAGGCTCCCAAGTGCTGGGAGTACAGGCATGTTCTCTCACACTCGACTCCTAATAACTTAAGATATTTTGCAGTTTTAGGCTAGATTTATTATATATCTCCCCCCACCACCATGTGAATATGGGCCTAGGACTCCCCCCACCTGCTGACCATCTTGCTGGTTCTGTAACTTCACTGGCTGTTGGGCAGGAAGGGCAATCCCTGCACTGATTCTGGACTGTTACCTGTGGTGGTGTACTTTGTTCTGTCAGGCCATTGAATCACATCTTTAACCTGTTGCAGTTCTGTTAAGGCTTTGCTAGGGGTGGTTCGTTTTTCATTTTGCCCTTACTCTTGCAGGGTTGTCCTTCCTCCAAGGGTATAGTTTTCTATATCCTTGGACTATTCCCCAAAGCTGCTCCTTTTAACTTGAACTTGCACTCCAGGATCTTCTGTGGACTGTGGAACCTCTAAATGGTTTTGGTTTTCTCAGGCTCCTGGCAGTTGCTCCCTGCTAACTCCACCTCCTAGTCTCACTTTGTGCGTGTATAGTTAGGGACTTGGGCAAGGACCTGAGTAGAATTTCCATGCTGATTTAAAAAAAAAAAACAAAACAAAAAAACAAGGCAAGCCTCAGACCCGCTGTCTTTTCCACCTCTGACCCAGTGCTGCTATTGCAGGTGTGCGTCAAGACACCCAATTCTTTGCCAGTTTTTATATTCTTCTCCAATTTCCTTTCCCTTTGCTCTTTTGTATTAGTACTTTCCTTGTTTCTGTAACAAAATCCCTGAGAAGCAGCAACTTGAGAAAGGTCTATTTTGCTTTACAGTTCATCGTGGCGAGAAGTGGATGGCAGGCACGGCCACTGTCACATTGCATCCAGAGTCAGGCGGACAGTGCCGAATGCTGGTGCCTATGACCCTATGTAGTTAGGCTGGACTTTCCACTTAATCTAGAAAACCCTTTACAGACATGCGCAGAAATTTGTCTCCCAATAATCCCAGAGTCTGTCAATTTGATAATTGATGTAAATAAAGTCCATGTCATCTTGATATCCAGACGTAGCACTTTTACACCTTAACCTTCTATGCCTTCGCCCTGTAAATTCATGGCCATTCATAGTGTCACATATTCAGTCCAACTTCTGAAGTCTTCATAGTCTTTGTAACAGTTCCTACACTGTTGGAAAGTTCAAAGTCCTAGTGTCATATAAGACTCAAGGCAGCGTCTTGACCGTACACCCTTATAAAATCATAAACAAGGTACATATTTCCAATACACAGTAGCACGGAATGAACAGTTCCGTTCCAAAAGAAAAGAATGAAGCATAGCACAGAACAACTGAATTAAAGCAAGACCAATATCCAGCAGGGAAAGCACCAAATCTAAGCTCTACCACCTGTGTCAGGGGCTCGTGATCGGATTGCCTGAGCTCCAAAGGGCATGTGTAACCCCAGACCTTCAGCTGGTCTACATGCACCACACATAGCCTCTCCCCTGGGCTGACTCTTCTAGCCTTCCCCAGTGGACCTGAATATGTCTGTGTGCTTTAGCTCACTGAGGTTTCATTCTTTCTCTCCCTCACCAATCTCCCTTTCTCCCTCCTCTTTACCACCAAAGTACATCCCTATCCTGCTTCATTATTCTCTTGCTGTATAAATTATTCCACTTAGGAACCTTATCAGCTTGACTTCTCAATAGCTTCTTTGCTTTCAAATAAGATCTCAGACTTGTTTTGAACACTACTTTTCTTAGATTTAGAATCAAGCATTCCCTGTCTAAAGCAGAGTACACTTGGAGAAATATAATTTGTTTAACATTGATTTCCCCATCCCTTCTATACAAACAGAAGCAGCACACTGCATGAATTTTTTTTTTAATAAGAAAAAGTGTTGTTCCAATTAACTGACATTTGCTGACACACTGGGGCAACATGAGAGACACCTGTTTCTTTTGCAGGAGAGCCTGACTCAGATTGTTGGAGGGCCTTTGGAACATGAGGTGCCCTAACACAAGACCCCTGGCCTTGCACTCTGGAGAAACTTTTTAAGGAGCCCTGTAAAAATCAGTCATTCTTAGCCGTGTGGTGGTGGTGCATGTCTTTAATCCTAGCACTTGAGAGGCAGAGACAGACAGATCTTTGTGAGTTTGAAGCCAACCTGGTATACAAAGTCCAGGACAGCTAGGACTGTTACACAGAGAAACCCTGCCTCAGTCATTCTTTATTCATCGATGTAAATGGGCTTGATATCAAAAGATTAGCATTGGTTCTTGGCCAGCAAGTGGCCCTGATCCAGTACCAGCATATCCATCCCAAGGGGTAAGTGGGTCCCTGCCTGGCTGCCCAGACGCCCCAGGAAGGGAGTACAGGCACCCTCCAATCCCCTAAACTTTCTGGCCATTCAGAGGGGCTTCCCTCCACCACTACTGGCTTTTCTACTTATCCCACCCCAGCTTGCCCCCAAGCACTCCTTTTCATCCGCGGGTCCTAGGATCTCCCAGCTCAGCCTGCTTTGGGGCTGAGGCTCTGGGGACAAAGTGGTGAGTGCAAGGCTTCAGGGGTTTCTTTATTCCAAAAGCCTGCCCTTTTGTCTGTGAGGTCCTTGGCCAGCAAGTGGCCCTGATCCAGTACCAGCAGATCCATCCAGAGGGGGGTCCTTAGATCCACCACCACAGCCTACTTCAGGGAGGAGGGGATCTGAGAGCCAACTCCAGTGCTTAGGGACCTAAGAGAGGGCAGAACAAGAAAAATCCCAAAGTACAGAGTTAGCCACAGTAAAAACCAGAACAAGCCGCTGAGACTCTCATGACCGCATTTGAAGGAAGAGGTGGGCCGGCGCCCATGTAAGAATTCCTCCAACAACCTGAAAAGCAACATAACACCAGGACCCAGCGAATATGCAACAGGAGGACTTGAACTACTTCTACTTCAGAAGAAGTAGAAGAAGTCGACTTTAAACGTAGCATTATGAAAGTGATAGAGACCATTAAAGAGGATGCAAAAGATTAGCATTTAAAAAGAACATAAAATGCTCTCTGTTTACAAACCCTGCTTAGTGGCAAAATAAGTCAAAAGTGAATTTTTAAAAAATTAATGTAGTCAGGCCTCTGGGTTGGTGGGTTCTGCATCCACAGATTGAGAGTACTGAAAAGTTGCATTTGTGTTGGTTAATATTTGTCTTGCCTTTGTTCTCTAAGCTATATATATGAAATGCTTCACATGTGCCAGATACTGTATCAAGTGTAAGAAACAGTAATGAACATAGGATACACAGATATGTAGTTAGAAGATAATAAAGTACGAAAAACATTAGGCGCTGGTGGGGGAACAGTGGACAGTTGGGTCTTGTGCTGCTCTTGGTGGGGGAGAGGCCAGAGTTCAATTCTTAGCACTCATGTTTCTCACAACCTTCTGTAACTCCAGTTCAGGGGATGTGATGCCCTCTTCTGGCTTGTATGGGCAGCAGGCATGCACGTGGGACATAGATAAGCATGTCAATAAAATACCCAAACATGTAAGATAAAATCAGAAAGCAGTCAAGCTAATGCTATGGAAATTCACATGTTACTGGGAGCAAGAAAGGAAAAAGCAGAGGTCCTGAGGCAAGAGTACTGCTTCTGTGCTTGACCATAACAGCGTAGTGCAGGGAAAACTGTGGGGTAGTAGAATATTTCTGTACCTTTTGGAGCCAAGAGGAAAGACAGGCTTATTTACACTTGTGTGCATCTGTGTAGACATTCTCACTGAGAATTAACTTCTCAGAAAAAATTTGCCACAAGTAGTCTGCATCTTGATTACAGCAAGAACACTGCACATCTGCATATGTGATAACACAGAGCTGTGCTCATCATGTCCATGCCGGAGTCTGGGCTCTGCTACTGTTCTAAAATGATGTAAGATTTAGTTACTGGGGGAGACAGTTGAAGATCTGTTTGTATCAATGCCTTGTGACTCTTCAGAGAACAGATGCAGGGCAGAATTGCGGATAATATTTAGGAGTAATATCAGAAGATCTCAATAATCTGGGAGCTGGATTCTAACTGTTCAGCCCATATTGAGACTCTAGAAGGGTTGGAGGCAGGAGTGAAGAATAGCTGGATTCTGGGTACTTTTGGGGGTAGAGTTTGTAGATTGTGCTGATGCGTTGGGAGAAGAAGCACAAGACCACAAAAGTTCTTGATCTAGACCACTAGCAATGGAGAGACTGTAAGAAGCACCTATAGGATGCCACAAAGCCTTCTATGTGTGAGATGGCGTTTCAGCCAGGAAACAGAGCAACAAACCCGCTTCCTCTACCCTGAAGCAGCCTGACCTTCAAGTTAGAGGACCATAGGATAGCAGAGTGAACGAACTCTCTCTCTCTCTCTCTCTCTCTCTCTCTCTCTCTCTCTCTCTCTCATCTGCTTGCGGGCAGCTTGAGTTATTTTGGCATGCCCTGGCTCCTTTGGAAAGAAGCATTTGTTTGATAAACAGGAAGTCGTTTCCATGGGTGTAGGAAGAAGAAATGATAGAACCAAGTGGCAAAGTAAAGAGCTGCTGATGTGGTTAGCCTGGAATGGGCAGACGTGTTTTCAGGTAGCTTTATGAGACCAGCCGAGGATACCTGCCCCCTGGCTGGGCTGGGCTTACCTTTCATCCCGCAGAATGCAGTTTCTGCCCAATACTTGACCTACAGTGGTTTCCATCAGCTCCAAGTGGTAGACAAATGGAGACAGTCTGCACGGCATGGAAAAGTGACTTATTTTAAGAAGTGTTAGCTCCCTGCCACTGTCCTGTTAGTGGCATGCCTCTAAGACTCCACTGAAGCTGGTCTAGGCAAACAAAGACCCGCCTGTGTGTGTTTTTGTTCTTTGAAAGGTTAGAACCTGAATATACCACAAGGTATCCCACCTCTTCGTGTCCCTGTAGACTGGGACAGAATTAGAGTGAATTTTGAGGCAGGTCTATGTGCTAGTGCTAGAGTGCTTTTTGAGCCACAGAATTCATTCATTATTCTGTCACCCCTCAGTGGGTGTGTTAACCTCAGAGTGTCACTAGCTTTTGAAAAACCTTCACAGGGAAGAGCAGATGACATGTAAAGAAGTCCAATGCCAGATGACCTAGGATGATTGGCAGGTGCGGAAGAGAACTTGGATTTCACACACTCACCCCACTTTGGGTTTTAGCTGGCTGAAGCCACATTGCAGTAGACGAGAACTTTAAATCAGCACCGCATTTCAATAATAAGTGATGAGTGGTGGAAAGGGCCCGCATGACTGACTTTACATAGCAGGTGTCTCCTTGATGTCTGCCTAGGCGGGAGGCAGGGCAAGAATATAGACTATCAGAAGCTAGGGTCCAGGGGACAGTTGAGACCAGTGGTTTTATAGAACTGGTATTGGTAGCAAAGATGTAGGAGACCTAGCTCACCGAAGGCCTGGAGGAAGTACAATGGCTCTTCTGAGTCCCATATAGCTAGAATCCTAACAAAGATCAGATTGTGTTTTTCTTTGACTGTTGAGTGGATTCAGAACCCGCTGTGTGAAAGCACCTCAGTGTTGATTCAGACGCGGTGACTATACATAAGTGCAGGCTGGGCTGCTACTCCGGATTTCTCCGCTAGAGGTTAAATAGCCCATCTGGACTTGAGTTTTTGCTTCCTGCCCACTGAGCATATAGGAATATAAAGCAGCCGTTTGTCAGCAGGCCACTGACAGGCAGGTTTCTGCAGAGACTGAAACTGCAGCCTGTTGGTTTCCTGGCACACCCGTCTGACCTTAGATTGCGAGCAAAGCTAACGGGTAGGGGAATCCAGCGGATGAAAATAAAAGCTGAGGCAAAGGTGTGAGTGAGCCTGAGCCCCTAAGACAGCACTGAAGGTGAACAGCACAGAGCAGCAGCAAGGAGTAGCGTGGGTGCCAACGCCTATTGTGCCTACCCAAAGCTGCTTGCAGAAGTGATGTTCGGTGACACCCGCAATTGCAGGAATAGTGTGGGGATGCTGGTAGTTGCAGTTCTGTGTAGTGTGTGCACCCCAGTCTGCCCGGTGTGCCGCCACTAACCTACCCAGGACCCTGAACAGTGATGGCTGGCGTATAGAGTAGTCGTATGAAGTGCCACAGACGCTCCAGAACCTGGAACTCCATTAACAAAATGCTTCAATATTCCCTGCATGGTGCTGAGCGAACCCGTAAAACACATAAAAATGTATATTAAAATGTAAGTTTTATCATATGTGACAACTCTTTTTTTTTTTTTTTTTTTTGGTTTTTTTTTCGAGACAGGGTTTCTCTGTAGCTTTGGAGCCTGTCCTGGAACTAGCTCTTTTAGAACAGGCTGGTCTCGAACTCACAAAGATCCTCCTGTCTCTGCCTGCCGAGTACTGGCATTAAAGACGTGCGTCACCACCGCCCGGTGATAACTCTTAATGTACAAGCTTATCCTCAAATACAGAGGCTCTTCCCTGGTCCTGGCCTGTGAAAGTTGACTCCATTTAGCAGGCTGGGAGCTGGGGGTTTGGCAGGGTAAATGGTTTGTTCAGGGATAACCAGTGTGTCGTTGTGAAGATAAACGTTCTACCAGCTGGCCTTGACAGTAATTCTGAGAACTTTCCCATCATTTTAGAAAAATAAAGTACTTAGACAGTTATAAAAAGGTTTTTTTTTAATGAAAAGAAAATCACTTATTTTGGAAATCACAAAATTAATCATTCTGTCATGTTAAAGACACTTTGATGTGTTTTGGTAATTAATGTTTACTGCCAGACGAGTGTCTCTTGGGCATTTTAATTAGTGGGTGGCTTGGCCAGATGCGCTTCTCTGATGGTAACCCTTCAGAGGAGCTTATTCTTATGTTTCTCAAGAAGAGCAGTCTCCTCAGAGCTCTTTAATTAGACCAAGCTTAGCAACTAAAGCATATTATTAGAATAATTAGGCCTCTCTTAGGGAATGGGGAGGGGGGGCAGGGAACAGGTACTGTTAGAGAGTGATGGCTTAAAATCTAGTGTCCTGCCTCTGATGGGGGTCCAGTTCCAGAGCAGCTTGTGTTATGTTGCTGTCCTCAAGTCTGGGACTTTGTGCTGTTTGTTAAGAGTTCCCCTGTGGTTCTCACTAGAAGCCTAAACACACCTGAGTATAGCTCATCCATCCATCCTATCTCCATCCTGGGGACTTCTTGTCCTCCCCTCACCCCTACCCCATTAAGTTGTAAGTAACTATGGTGGTTTTTGGATTTTTGTTTGTTTGTTTTTAGTTTTTAGAGACAGGGTTTCTCTGTTTAACAGTCCTGGATGTCCTGGAACTCATTCTGTAGACTATGCTGGCATCAAATTCACAGAGATCATCCTGCCTCTGCCTCCAGAGTGATGGGATTAAAGGTGTGCCCAGCAACTGTGGTTGATTTTTAAGGGGAAAGCTTTCAAGATCTTGTAAGTGAGGCATTTTAACAGGTCTTTCCAGGTTGTTTGTCTATCTTTAGTGATGTCAGAATCTTCCTTGGCAGCCTAGGTTGGCCTCCAAAAAGATGCCCCTACCTCAGCTTCCCAAGGACTAGAATGATAGGCTTGTTTGCCACTCCCGGCTTGAGGGATCTTTCTTAGTAATTTATGTATTTACAATAATGTGTGTGTGTATAATTGTGTGCATGAATGTGCATGTGCATCATGTTTACACTCTAGAATATGTCCCTTGCTGTCAAAACCCAATTTGTATTCTTTCAAAAATTGTCATGTAGATGGGTTGTAGGTTGCTTTGCACTTCTCCCTGGCCCTTGGTTGTCTTCTCTGTGCTCTTGGTCTTTGTAGTGACTATCTCTAGTAGTACTTTACCCTAGATTCCATTTTCATATAAGTTTAAAGAAAATAAATATTGTTAGTCATGTGGGTGAGATGTCACCAAAATAATTGGGTGATTTCAGTGAACTATTAATGAGTGGTCATATGTGTACCTATATTGCTTAATTTTGTACTTTTTATTATCTCAGAATACATAAAACTAACATTCTTTTTCAGCTGGATCATTTGGTTAAAGGACTTTTCACAGAAGGTCATTAGAAGTGTCCATCAGAATATGCTGTTGCATTTCTTCAAGATTTATTTTATTTTAATTTATGTGAGTATGTGTGTGTGTGTGTCTCTCTCTGTGTGTGAGTGTGTTTGTCTGTGTGTGTGTGTGTGTGTGAGTGTATGCCATGTAAGTGTGGGTACCCAGGTAGCCAGAAGAGGTGTAGACTCCCCCCATAGCTAGAGTTCCCTCATAGCTGTGAATGGCCCAACATGAGCACTGGGTATTGAACCTGGGTCATTGGCAAGCAGTATACACTTTTGGGTTCAAAAGCCTGTGCCACCATACCCAGCCAGGATACACTCTTAACTGCTGAGCCAACTCTCTAGTCCCACGGTTGACGTTTAATCCGGGCAGCTGTCATGCTGTGTAACTAGGTTAAGGTGTGTGTTCCATTGGTGCAGTATCAACCCAGTGCCTTACTCTGCAGTGAACTTCTAAAACTTGCTGCAATGGTTATGGGGCAGTCAAATGACTTTTCAGTCCTGAGGACAGCCTGGTTGCTAATATTACAGTCTGTCACATGCCAGATTATTTGTTAGTTGTTTGCTTTCCCCCTATATTCTAGCAGCTCAACTCTTGATCATTTTTCTTGATAGAAACCTGTTGGTTTTCGTTAATATCTTCTGTAAAAATTAGCATTAAAGTATCTAAGAATAGCAGAACCAGACATAAAGATGTATATATATTGGCAACTGACCAAAGAATGTCAAATTATAGGATTTTAAGAAAGTAGATGTCTCTGGGTGGTGGTGGTGGCACATGCCTTTAATTCCAGCACTTGAGAGTCAGAGGCAGATGAATCTCTGTGTGTTCGAGGCCAGCCTGGTCTACAGAGTGAGTTCCAAGACAGCTAGGGCAGACAGAGAAACCCTGTCTCGAAAAACCAGAAAAAGAAAATAAAAAAGAAAAAAGAAAAAGAAAGTATACGTCAGCCTAGGCAGAGCCCCGCAGAAAGCCAGTCTCCTGCTTTGTGTGTACTCCGTTCTGAGATATCTATTGCTATGACTCTGCTTTTTGACACACTCTTCAAACAGGAAATGCTTCTGATGCTTATCTTCATGTGTGTTTGCTTGTATACATGTATCTTTTGCAGTGGGGTTGTGAGAAGGAAGGTGTTAAGTGTTATGATTCTTGAATAATAGCACTAAGCCCTGAGAACACTTCTTTATTTGGTGGTGCCATGTGTACTCTTACACACCCTCATCACAACTGGCTCCGGCTTACAGTGGTTTGGGGTCTTATTTATGGTGAGTTTTGTGGATGTGCACAGGAATGTGCCTTGTTCTTCTTCAGCTCTGTTCAGGTTTTATTTATTGTTTCATTTTATATTTATTGGCTGTGGGTGTGGGTCTGTGTATGTGTGTACCACATGCATACCCGGTACCCATGAAGGTCAGAAAGAAGGAAGGCATCAGCTCTCCTGGAACTGGAGTCAGAGCTATAGCCACCATGGGTGTGCTGGGAACTGAACCTCTGCAAGAGCAGCCACAGCTCTTAACCACTGTGATCTCTCCAGCCCCTCTGTTCACTTTTAAACTCTGTTATCAGATGGGTGCTTCACTTGCCTCCTAAACTGCCTGGGCGGGGGTCTATGACAGCATCTTGGGTAGGTACTGACTCTCTCTTTTTCACTACAGACCACCTGGTGGCCCATGGAAGAATGGCAGAGAAGGAAGCTCGGCGGAAGTTCAAGCAGATTGTCACAGCTGTGTATTTTTGTCACTGTCGGAATATCGTTCATCGTGATTTAAAAGCTGAAAATTTGCTTCTGGATGCCAATCTGAATATCAAAATAGCAGGTGAGGTGTGTGCTGAATGTGTGTGGTGAAGACAGGATGGAGGAGCTCCTCAAAGTTCTTAAGGCAAGGGGCAAGAGCTTCTTGTTTAAAAGAAGCATGGTGAAAGGAGGGGCAATTTACACTCTTAAAAAAAAATTAGAACATGAGCCAGGTGGTTGTGGCACATGCCTTTAATCCCAGCACTTGGGGGACAGAGCAGGCAGACAGATCTCTGAGTTCAAAGTCAACGTATTCTACAGAGTTAGTTGTGAGACATTCAAAACTACATGGAGAAACTCCACCTTGAAAAACAAACAACCTCCTCCCTGAAAAAATAAAATTAGAGCTGGGTACTAAACTCCAGTTTGTGCATGCTGAGGATACCACTGAGCAACACTCGCACCCCAGACTTCACTTTAATAGCCTGAAAATTAGTAAACTTTCAAAGCACATTTAAAAAATATAGTATTTTCAAGAACTCTCTAGGAAGAAAGAAAGAGGTAGTATTTCAAATTCTGTTACTTTGTTGTGTAAGTTCTTTGTAACTAATGAATAATAAATTTTTTATAAGTAGAAAGGAAAAATGCTAAAATTATGTACTCAGCTTCTCTTGCAAAGGTTGATGTGTACCCACCATGGCTGTAGAGCACGCTTACTCTACAGGCCGTATTCTGTAAGAGGTTCGTAAAATAGACTTACAATGCCCCCAGAGCAGAATATAATGTTTATTTAAAACTGCTTTATCTCTTAAGATGTGAAAAGATGGTTTAGGACCTATTGAGATTTTTCTCAGTATTTTCTCCTCCCACATTTACAAATTCTTGCATCCAAATCTCACTTTAAATCCACTAATGGTGCTCCTTAGCAAGTTTTAATCTCTGGCTTTTAGTCCAGCCTTCTATTTCATATCCACTAGTCTGCCCGTCTAACTTCTCCACGTTTCTCTCTCAGTGGCTCACACTTGTTGCCCTGACCGACCAACATTTGCCTGGCAGATTCAAGCGCATCTCCCACTGGTTTGAAGAACGGGAGTGCACAGCAGCCATACATAGAAAAATGGTCATTTTTGTTCTTTGACTGTTTGTAGTATTACATTGTATGTCCCTTATCTCCCAGAGGAAAGCCAGAGTGTCTTATGCTGAAAACTGAGGTATTGTTAGAATATAATCACCTCGAAGAGCCAAGGACTCAAAAGCTATTCTCATATTTCCCGCGACGAATTCAGATTTGTGTCTTGTTCCAGGTCAAAGTACTTGAGCAAGCTATGACACTTCTGTCTCTTAGGCATAGACATACCTGTTCTTTTCCAATGTCACCTAGCTCTGTCCTTATCTCGGACTGGCAGTTGTGCTCTTGTTCAGAACTTCACATAGTTTGTCACTGTTGAGCGGGTTACGACATAGCAGGCAAGAATCAAAGCCAGGCACTCTCAATCATCCTGCCTCACACTGTCAAGGACATTATTAGCATAAAACCATGCCTTTCTTTGCCTTTATGTCATTTGTGGCTATTTCAAACCCTCTTTTGTAATACTTTGTGTAGCTTCATTGAAATTAATTGTTGATAAAACCTACCAAAGCTCGTAGAACTCAGATGAGTGATACATGGGAGACCAAGTCAGGAGGACCTTAAGTTTGAGGGCAGCCTGGGATGCATAGCAAGACTCATCCTGAAAAGGTAAAGTGCAACAGGCTTACTGTCAGTGAAACAAATTAGCACAGACATCATGGCTCCACGTACAATGGTTTTCTAAGTCAGTTCTAGAAGTCAGTAGTTCAAAACATGCCTTTCAAGGCTAACATCTAGGTTTGAGCTGAGCGGTCCGGTCTCGGAGGACCTAAAGGGAAAACCCAGATTCTTGCCGTTTTATCTTGTAGAGACAACCTGCCCTGTCTTCACGGCACTCACCCATCATGCTTCTGTTGTCGTGACTTTGGTCCTCCTAATTTGTCATACTGTAGGGAGTCCTGTCATTACATCAGGTCCTAATAGATGATCCAAGACCACCTCTGAAGTTTGCTATTAGTTTGATCATTTGCACACAAAGCTCCTTTTTTTACCCTGTAATGCAATTCATTCACAAGTATGAAGTTTAGGAACATAGATGTGTTTGGAGGACATGATTGGGCCTATCACAGTGTCATCCCCAGCGGCTGTGGATTAAATAGTTTAAAACCCCTCTTTATTTTACTTTATAGTTTCATTCTATATATTTGACCTAAGGTTAAAGTATGTTTGTTTGTTTTGTGTATTTTTTATGCTTCCTTGGTGTGTGATTCTCAGATCCATTCTGATTAAGTTATGGAAAATTCCTGTGTCATTTTTTTTTTCCTGTGGAGAAACTGAGACTAAAACCTGAGGTCATTGGTAACTGAAACTGGAAATTACTGAAATATTAGGGCAAGGTGATTTAAATTTTTTTTTAAAAAGTGATTAAAACAAATTTGAGGAGTTGCAGTGAAAGTCTGTTGTTGAACACTACTGGGATGTTGGCAGCTAACCTTCTACTCTCTCTCTGTGTTTTAACACATATACTTTGGCACAGTTTTAAAGTTTATTTTAAGTGTTTACAGTTTTAGTATTTGTTTTCAGAGCAAAACAAAGACTAAGTTGGGACTCTAGCTCACAGTCTGCTACAGTGGTTAATGTTTTTAAGTGATGATCTTGCATTCTTTCTTCTGCATGCCCTTATTATGTGGTTTCTCAGTCATTGCTTGAGCTTTTTTTTTTTTTGCACATATATTAGAATTCTCATTTGTACTTGCCACATCTTCCTTGAACTTAATAGATGACTGTGAGAAAAGACTTTAGTAGAGGCCAAGTAGAGCACGACTAAATGCAGAGTGGGTTAGATGCTTTTGATAGAGTGTGATTGGTAAGAAATGAAATCAACTATAATTTTAAGAGACTAGAGCTACAGTCTTTTCAGTAGTCATTTTCGACACCGTATTGGAAGCTCTAGGAGGAAGCCACTGTGGTTGAAAGACTTGTACAAGAGAGAAAATGAGAGTCTTTTTATATAGCTCAGATTAGCTTCTCAGTCAAGAGCCTCAGATTTCAGTCTCCTAGAAAGCTTATATTATAGGTATATGCCACCATCTCTACCTGGAAAAAAAAAGCGCTTGGTTAAGATGTTTTATTAGTCCTGGGGAAGGGTACACCTATAATCTTAACCACTAAGAAGGCTAAGGTAGGAGGATTTTGAATTTGAGGCCAGCCTGGGCAACTTATTAAGACCCTATCTCAAAAAATAAAAAGGGTGGGAATTGTTGAGCTACAGAATGCTGATGTAGCATGAATTAGGTTCTGGGTTCAATCCTTGGTACCAACAAAAAAGGATCCCCAATCTTTAGCAGCTCATCTTTAAACCATTTATGTTAAGGAGCAACTTAATTTGAAACTAATAAAATTCCAAGTAAGAAATGTAAGATTAACTTTTTTTTTTTTTTTACCAATATCTAAGTGGTTTTTGTTTTAAAGCATTCTGGTGGGTCAGCTGCTCAAGGTACTTGCTGCCAAATTTGATGACCTGAGTTCCATCCCCAGGACCCACAGGGTGGAAGGAGGAAGCTGATCCTGGAAAGTTGTTCTCTGATCTCCACACACATTACACATATGTTGCCCACCCCAATAAAAAAAGATAATCATAAAAGAAAAAAATTTGAAGCAGGTCTTACTGTCTAGGCCTTGCTCTGTGTAGATCAGACTGACCTTGAGCTCACAGAGATCTGCCTGCCTTTGAGCAGCGCCATGCCTAACTACATATATACATATACACAGACACAAATTTATATATATTTTGGTTTTTTGAGACAGGATTTCTCTGTGTAGTCCTGGCTGTCCTGGAATTCACTCTGTAGACCAGGATGGCCTTGATCTCAGATTTCCTCCTGCCTTTTCCTTCCTAGTGCTGGGATTAAAGGTGTAATGGAAGAGGCCAGAATGGCTAGAGGTGAAAAGAGCCACCGTGGAGGGAGTTACAGTGACAGAAGTGGCAAGGGCCAGGTGCACATGGCCGGAGGTGGGTTTTTATTTTGGTTCCCCTGGGAAGCGAGGTGTAAGTGTGGTAGAACGTGCATGGTGCATTCACAAACAAGCCATGGGATGAGTCGCATGATCCTTGATCCTGGCACTCCTACAGTGAGGTGGGAGGCAGAAACAGGATGATCACTGGGAAGCTAGCGGTCGGCTAGCCTGCTGGGAGTTCACAGCACAGCAGACTCAAGAGAGAATCTGCCTCAGAAACAAGGCAGAAGGAAAGAACCAACTCCCAACAGTTCTGTCCTTCACACATGTGTCATGGCACAGGTGGATGCACATTTGTTAAAAAAAATATGGGAACCATGCATAAGAAATAGGTTTTCCTTCCATTGGAGTTTGAAAGTGCTTGACTATTAAGACTTAATAAGATAACTTCAGGATGGATAGAGAGAGAGGTTTGGGGAAAAAGACAGGAAGGTAATAGGACCATTTAAAAATGCTGCAGAGTGGTAGGGTCCTGCATGAGGATGGTGGCAGCAGACACAGGAAAATAAGAAGGGTGACAAACACGGGGGAAGCAAGGAGAATTTCTAGGATGGCAGCAGTTGAACTTCCCATCAAATATTTGGAATAGAAATTATGTTTAGCCATCAACAGTAAACATAAATTTCTTTGCAGCATTCCTGTTTAATGGTTGATACATTGCTACTTTAAAGCAATTTAAGTCTTGTTCCCAAAGATTAAGTAGTGAGATTTCTATGTTTTTAAAAAATATATATCTAAGAAAAACATTAAACAGAGCTGACTTACTCCCTAAAGAAAAGCGCTTTCATATTTCAGACGTAATGAGAATGTTTTGAAAATTATGGAAACTTATTTTCTTTATCCTAAGGAAGTTGGAAACTTAAATGTCGACTCCCAGAGTGCGCTCCATGAGACAGTTTCCACTCCCGTGTTGTTTTAGTTGGCAGTCAGGAGACAGCGAGAACCTCCAGGGTAGCTATAGAAAAGCCAGTCTTTGCAAGGATTCCAGAGTGCATAGGTTTAAGCAACAGTGAAAAGTTGGGGCCTCAGTGCAGTGAGAGTGGCATTTTTTATAAAGTGGGAAATCCAAACAGTTTTTGAATCCACTGACCTTTTGCAGTCCATCAGAAAATTCTGAGACACCATAAAGAAAGACGAGGTGGGAAACCTGGTTTCTCAGGACTTTTGGACTACGCTGGGATCCCCAGGGAAATCTCATGCAGTCTTCATCAGTCAATCCATTCTTGACTCCCTGTCCCAGAACTCTTTATTGGGCTAGCCCTCACACCTTCAAGGCTGATGGGCAGTAAGTGGGGAACCAGAGAAGACGATTGTGGCCTCTAAAATTCAGGTCATAATTTTTGCTAACTTTTGCTGTGTCCCTAGGATAGCATGTGACACTCGTATAGAAAGTGCTGAGTAACCCTGATTCGTGTTAAGTGGTTGGAAAGTTGGGAACCAGAGAGATGACTCAGGGACTAAGAACGCTTGCCATGCAGCCATGAGGACTAGGGTAGGGATCCCAGCACCATGTGACAGACCTGGCTAACCCCAGTAACTCCAACTCTGAGGAATCACTCTTGGCTTCCCACAAGTACACAAATACATGAATATTCCTACATATATACACACAACAGAAGTAAACTAAATTTAAAGAATAATACAAATAGTAGTAGAAGAATCTGGAAAAGTATCTCTTCTGGTAACCAGAAAGATGGCCTAGAGGTTAAGGGTGTGTACTGCTCTTGTAGAGGCCCAAGTTTGGTTGCCAGCACTCAATTTGGGTGGTTTACTGCTGTCTACAACTCTAGCCCTAGGGAATCTGAAACCCTCTTCTGGCCTCTGAGGGCACTACACTCACCATGCACATGCCCCCAGAGAAGTACATACATGTACATAAATAAATTTTTAAATTAAAATCATCTCTCCCGAATCTCGCTCCTAAGACTAAAACCCTATAAATGAAATATCAATATTCTTTTATTCAAAAGGTAATTAATATATGTGTGTGTGTTTTGTATGAAAAGATTCTAAAGTTAAAATGGAAACATTTTTGTCAGTTGTAGTTCTGTGTTTTAAGTGAGCGGTCAAGAATGACCGCACTTATAAGGGCTCACAGAAGGTACTTGGCCAGTGTAGAAGCTGCCTTGCCGGATCTTTCCTTGTGGTCTCCACACAGCAGAAGGAAAAGAGCTCAGCCGGCTGGGGTGTATAAGGAAGGAGTCATAGAATAGCCTGAAAAGACCTCTTTTACACAAATCCTAATCCCATGCTTCAGGCTGTGTTCTACTCCGCGTTGTGTCTTTATTGGCTTTAATATTAAAATTATCAACAGCTTAATGTAGGAGAAGGTTCACATTCCAACAAGATGCATTCTGGTTAGCTTGCAGGTTTTGTGCAAAGAGGATAATTCCTTCCCCAACTGCAGATTCATCTTATACAAACCTCTGGTTCACGCACTTTACACCTGTTCCTCTCTTGAGCCTTTGGGGTTTCTGTGCTGGTATCTATTAACGAATAACCCTTATTTGGGAGATAGTTGGAAATGGAGGGAAAGAAGAGTCTAGAATAGAAAAAAAGGATGCAGAAGGCCGCAAAAGCATGGAAGCTTTCACTTTGAGACCTTGGACAAAACAAGAAGCTGTGGGTGGAAGTCTGGGCATGACCTTTGCCTCCTCTGCCCTGGCTGAGGTTAGGGTAGGATACTCATGTGCTTATGTGTGTGTCCCTATCCCTGAAGAACAGTTTCAGCTTTCAGATTGCTTTGTCTCTGGGACCACAGTGGACCCTATAAGTCAGTAAGGATGGGAGCACTTCCCAGCCAACAGAGACATACATTTGCTCCCCATCAGAAGCAAACCCATGTGAATAGGTTAAATAAAAGCTGTTGCTTCATAGTCTAGATAATACAAATACCTAAGACAAAGAAAATTTCAGGCTTACTAATGTTGCAGAAACTGAAAGTTTTGAAATTTTCAAGTAATCAAAAGATAACTGAAAGAAAATCAGAGACACTCAGCTATAATTTCTAATTCAGGCAGTTTTGCAAAAGCATTGATAATTTATCTGTTCAGTGTGTTGCTGATTTTATTAGAGGATATAAATACTACAGGGTCTTTCCTAGGTCTATCTAAGACCATGCTTTGCTATATCTTTCACAGAATCACACTCCAGAGCTACAGTTGATGTTGGGAAAAGGTTAACATGTCCTTCACTCTATGTCAAAGATATCTGTAGTGTATTGCATGAAATTTGCAAGACACTTAAAATTAAAGGGATGGTGGACATTTTGGGATGTGTGTATTTGCACTTACATTCATGCTTGCATGCACACACATACAGAAATAATAAAATAATTAAGAATAAGATGTTAGCAGCCACGGTGGCATATACCTTTAATCACAGCTTGGGATGCAGAGGCAGGAGGACAGTTAGAGCTATGTAGAGAGAACTGACTCAGAGTAACAGTGGCAACAGCAATAACAAAAAATAAGAGAATGTAAAAATTAAAAAAGTGTACAAAATTGCTTTCTCAGAAATTCCCTATTAGAGCAGAATCTGGTTCTCATTATTATGAGTTTAGAAATATACTATTTTCATTTCTCTTAAAGATTGTAAGAGAGCAAATATAATATTTCTGTTTACTCAGTGACAAACAGAAAAGACCAGTTTGTTAATGGTAGGCCTGGGTATTTTGTTTTTGCTTTAAAAGTGCCCTGAGTTATGTGGTCCTTGGCTCTTTTCTCAGGCTGCACACAGCCCACCATTAACTTGACACCTCCAACAGCATACAGGAGCCTTTTTGAGCCAGTGATTTCCCAGTCTTCAGGTTCTCAGTGCTCCTAGAAATTCATATCTCAAAAAATGATAGTGAAGGATGGGGTCTATAGCTTAGTGGTAGAGCGTCTGTCTAGCATGTTCAGGGTGCCGGATTTGACACTTGGCACACAAAGACAACCTATAGGAGAGGAAAAGGAGAGAAAAGAAGAGGGAAGTCAGGCACATGCTTATAATCCCAGCTTGGGAAATGGAAATTGTTGAGGACATCATTTGCTACATAACCAAGACCAGCCTGGGATAAAAATCTGTCTCAACCCCACACACCTCCCCCTGAAATGATAGTAATTTCTCTTGCCTTTTCTATTTTTTAGGAGTTAATTAATAGAGTAATTCTTTAGGTCTTTGAATGCAGTTATTGGAGTATCACTGAGTGTAATTTAACTGTGTCTGGGCAGGGGGCTAATGATCAGGCTTATCACTCAGCCAATCCATTGCTCAGTTTAGGCAGTTGCCATAATAATTTTCATCAGGAGTTAGGTATTCCTTGTATTTTGTTAAACTTATATATTCTGGACCCTTGGACTATATAAAGAATGAGTAACACTAATGTTGAAATTCAAATTAATGAGAGTAAAAGATTAATTATGCAATGCTTCAAGATATACTTCGTCAAATTTATGAATCACCTTTGTTTATCACAGTTTTTATATAGCACATCAAAACATGCTTCTAAGGTTCAGAAGCCAATTTTTTTTTTTAAGATTTATTTATTTTGTATGCAGCATTCTGTCTACATGTATGCTTGCATTCCAGAAGAGGGCACCAGATCTCATTACAGATGGTTGTGAGCCACCACGTGGTTGCTGGGAATTGAATTTAGGACCTCTGGAAGAGCAGCCAGTGCTCTGAACCACTGAGCCATCTCTCCAGCTCCCAGAAGCTGAATTTTTAAAAACTTAGTATAGACAGGCGAACATACATACATGATACAGATGTGCTACATTCAAATTTTATATATTCATATTCATGTATCTATAAATGGATATACTGTGGTGCTGCATCCATGGTGTGTAGTAAATGATTACAATAATGGTCCTAAGCTTGATAATCCATTTTATCATTTGAAAAAACAAAACATGAAAATAATTCAAATAAACTGATTTGGTGGTTTAGGTTCAAATACATCCACTCTACATCCCAGGTCATTAAAAGATTTACCTATTTTAACTAATTAATTTTGGTGCATATGTACTTCTAAAATAAACAGTATATATCAAATAAGAATGAATATTTACCCTAAGTGTGTTCGTGTGCTGCTAGCGTGGGTGCTGCTAGCGTGGGCACTGTTAGTGTGGGTACTGCTAGCGTGGGCACTGTTAGTGTGGGCACTGCTAGCATGGGCACTGGTAGTGTGGGTACTGCTAGCGTGGCGTTCTTAATGGTGACTTTACTCTGTCTTGAACTTGATGAAGAAGGACTTTTCAACGACTTATTTTGGTTTTTTGAGGCGGAGGTTACCCTCAAACTCAAGATCCTGTTACCTCAGTCTCTAGAACTAAACATGTCTCCCACCGTACCAAGATCCTTTATATCAACTATTTTTTTTCTTGAGGAAGAGGTAGAAGAATTGAGACAGATTTCTATGTACTAAAGGCAGGCCTAAACTATTTTATCATAAACTAAGCCAAAACAATAAGTTTTTTTTAAAAAAAATTCCTTCTCGGGAGGTTTTAAGATAATACTTTGTTTTTTTTTTTTTTACACTTTTTCTTATTGATTTTATTGAGCTCTACATTTTTCTCTGCTCCCCTCCCTGTTTCTCCCCTCTCCCTTCAACCCCCTTCCATAGTCCCTATGCTCCCAATTTACTCAGGAGATCTTGTCTTTTTCTACTTTGTTTGTAGAATACTTTGTTTTAAAAGGAGTTTGTACCTGGGTGTGGTAGCCCACTGGTGAAATTGACGCACTTGGTCTGCAGAGGCAGTAAGATTGATGCCTGCAGCAAGATTGACTGAAGGTCAAGGCCAGCCTGGTGTAAGTTCCAGGGTATTGTGGTGTGAGACTGTAGCCCACAGAATAGGAGGGGAGAACTGACTCCCACAAGTTGTCCTCTGGCTTGCACACGTGCATAACAAGACATGCATTATCCACACCCCATCCAACAAACTAGACAGATGTTTTTAAAAGAAAGAACAAAAAGGAATTTGAGTCAAAAGAGTTGAAGAATGCTAGTTTCTTGTACAATTCAACATAAAGGAGTTTCCCTTATATTCTAATCTAATGAAAATCTTATTTTTCTTGGTCACATTAGAAATTCTCTGGGGTTTTTTTTCTTTTTTCTTTCCTGGTTTTTGGGGGGTGGGGAGAAGGGATGGAGTTTGTTTGTTTGCTGGGTTTTTTGAGGCAGGGTTTTTCTGTATAGCCATGGATGTCCTGGAACTTACTCTGTAGAGCAGGCTAGCCTTGAGCTCAGAGATCTGCCTGTCTCTGCCTCCTTAGTGCTGGGATCAAAGGTGCCTGCTACCACTGCCTAGCTCTCCTCCCCATCCCTTCCTCCCTCTTTCCCCCATCCCCTCTTTGTTTTGAAGCAGGTCTCACTCTGTAGTCCAGACTGGTCTGGCCTCAAACTTGTAGCAATCCTTCTAGCTCTGCTTCCCATGTGGTACGATTGTAAGCATGCGCCAGTAGGATTCTCTGAACTCTTGATAAAAGCATTAAGGAAGTCACATTTGTCTCTGACATACCAATTGCCCTCTGAAGGTTGCTCAAATGATGGGCATAATTCTCTAGCTGTTATTTGTCTCACCCACATTCTAATTTACAGGACGTTAAGGACCATGTCTGTCCTATCCATATTGTTCTGAGAACACATTAGTGGAGCATCAGACATTGGAAGTACTTTCCTATTACCACATATATCTCTTGGGGTTACAACTTTGATGACTCTAGCCATGTGAATTATGTTTATCTGTTAGCTTTGGCCTAAGAAAAGAAAAAGAAAAAGAACTAGAAAAATGCCCTCCCACCTTCCTTTCTCCAAATGTAGACTCTTTCTTAACAAGTCATGTCCTAATTTTTAATTTAATTTATTGGTATGTGTATTAATGATGTGTGTGTATGAGTGTGCATGCCAATGCAAACTTGCAGAGGTCAGAGGACAGCTTTGTTGAGTTGGGTTCTCTTCTACCTTTCCATGGTTCTCAGGGATCAAACTCAAATAATTAGACTTGGATGCTCACCCACCAAGACCTGTCTTGCTAGCCCCATATATCTTATTTTTTTGTGTGTTTGCTTAGCTGGTTGGGATTTTGTTGTTGTTTGGAGACAGGATCTCACTAAATAACCATGGCTGGCCTCCAACTCACAGAGAGTCACTTCCCTCGGCATCCTGGGTGCTGAGACTAAAGGCATATGCTATCATGCCTGGTTCCTGATATTTCATTTGGAAAATACTATATTTAAATACTATGTGTCCACTTGGTATCATTAATTTCTGTTTAAACTTTAAAGAGGTCCTTATTCATTGTGCCCTGTAAAAGGTACAGTAAAACTTTGAGTTATACGCTAACTTGCAAGTCTGAGGAACTCGTTGAATGATGGACCTTTATGGCTCTAATCTTTTACGATTTAGCATTATGACCATGATACTGCGCCTTACTGTTTCTAAAAGCTCCATTGTCTTCATGTCTTATCTCAAGTATGTAATTACAGCCCCTTTTAATCTACTCAGTACTGAGTTTAACATGGACTGACATTGGCAAGGCTTTTCAATTTTGCTTTCTTATGAGGTGAGTTGAGTAGTGTTATCTGTGTTAGAGTAGAGGAGATTGGCTTATTCCTCCCAAAATAATGAATTCGGTGATTCTACCTGCTAGTGTGTCTTGGGAAACCCCAGTAAGTTCTTCACTGTAAATGTCAATATAACGCTGGCCCAAATCCCCCAGAATAGGATAATGACTAAGTTTTAAATTTTCCCCTGAAGGGATTTTCCCTGAATGTGTTTTTTGGGTTGCCAGTGTCTAGTTGCCATTACTTCTTTATTAGCTTCTATTCAGGAAGTTCAGCCAGGGGTTGGAGCAATTGCTAAATACCAAGGACTTCCCAAAAGTTGTCTTCATGGTGAACTCATACTATGATTCCTGGGAGATGTCAAACTCACCCTTCATCAGCTGTGATCCTGAGAGCCATATAACCTACTACTGTTTTATTCTGCAAAGAAAAAATAAACAATAATGACAACAATAACAATAATCACAAAGCCTTGAGTTACATGGCTTATAGAATTTGTTCCCTTTCTGTGATGTGTTCCATTTTAACAGCCTATGATATACCCTAATTCTTATTTATATACTTCTTGTACTCGTTTTGGTCTTTGTTTTGTTTTTCTTTTTTTGTTGTTGTTGTTGTTGGTGGTGGTGTTTTGTTTTGGTTTAGTTTTGAGTCATTTCCAGCAAGCACAGCCCCCTTTCCCTGTAAGTTCATTGAGAAATCAAACATGGCCATAATTAATTCTGCTTTGGGGGTATTTGTCCCTAGTTGTAATCGTGGTCCTCAGAAGCTTTCAGATTTGACAGAATGAAGGATCTTGTCACAGTGCTTCCTAGTGAGGCTGGTCACTTAGAGATAGGCATATATTCCCAGTTTGCTCTGTCCTTCTGCTCCGTCTCCCAAGCTGTTCACTTATATATTGTAGCAGGAAAGGAGGCCTAGGCCTCCAGAAGGCTTGGCTGTTAATTGCACCACACTGTACTGCTTTGCGCACGCTGAGAACATTGGAACTGGCTGAAGATTATGCCTCATCTGTTTACATCTGCTTTGGATTGTTCCTTGGTCAACCAGAAAAGAAGTCAAGGTTATTGCTCTTAAGTGGTGGACCAAACAAGAAAATTTGCTTTCGGAATTGTCCTGATTTTTAAATTAGTGCCACCAGCTCTCTGCTCTTTTCTTTACCACACTTCACATACCCAGCTAATGATGCGCTTATTTTTAGGATACAGTATCGCTACCTTATATAGCTGCAGGCTCCTCATCTTGCCTAGAACAAAGAGTTTTCAAGGCTCTAAATCAATAGCAACCTCTGGTATTTAAACCATCATAGATGATGAGCATAGGGTTCAAATTAGTCTTCTGCTTTGCATTATGAGAAAAGGACTACATTACCATTTCAGCCTGCAGACAAATGCTAACCAACTGGGTGTTGGGGGTTGGAAAAGAGACTTAGTAAATTATGTTGAGTTACTCACAAATGGAGAAATAAATGGCCATAGGCCACATAAGAAGACTGCTCCACCCATATTGCTTCTGCTCCGTGGGGTGAGTATCTAACTTAAGCAATGTGCATATTCATGTGTGGGCACATGTAAGTCAGAAGATAGCATTGATCATTGTTTAAGTGCTGTCCCACTGGCCACCTTTGGACACAGGGTCTCTTACTGGTACCTAGGCCTTCATGATTAAGCAGGGCTTCCTGACTAGCAGCTTCTGAATCCACCTGTCTCCCTGTCCCCAGCACTGGAGTTAGAAATCTTTGTCACCACGTTCAGCAATGAGGAATCTAACTCAGGTCCTCATGCTTGCGTGGCAATCATTTGACTGACGAAGGGACCTCACCAGCCCTTAATGTTTTTTTTTGTTGTTGTTGTTGTTGTTGTTGTTGTTTTGTTTTCTGTTATGACTTGGGTTTCTTTGGTAAATTTTTATGACATTTATCACCTTGGTTTGACTCTGCAGGCCATAAATTTTTTCCCATTGCTGGTAGGTAAACAATAAAGAATGTCATCTTTTTTTCATTATTTTTATTGAGCTATACATTTTTCCACTCCCCTTCCTTCCTCCCTTCTCCCCTCCCACCCTCCCCCCTGCCCCCAAGAATGTCATCTTTTTAAGTTGACACTAGCTAGTATCACTTCTCTGCAAAGAACTGCTGGGTGTTTCCGTTTATTGTTCAAGATGATGTTTTAAGTTGGGCATAGGGCACACACATGTAATCTCAGCCTTTGGGAGACTAAGGCAGGCGGATTGAAAATTGGCCAACCTGTTCTCAACATTTCACCCAAAAGGTGATATTTTAACATCTCACCAAAAGGTTTTGTATGTATGTGTGTATGCATGCATGTATATCTATATGTGTGTGCAAACATGACTAACTATAAATTGATGTGCACATACCTTTGGAAATTTAAGTCAAAGATTTCTGAACATTGTAGATGTGATCTTCCCTGTAAGATGCCCTTCATTCAGAAATTATTTCTTCCTATGGCATGGTTTTGATATATAATCTACATATGTACAAATACTGCTTCTCCCTTTATGTTATATCAAGTATCTTCTCCAGGATGCTCCATTAAATTACTGTTTAATAGTGCATGGAAATCAATGTACAATCAAGCAAATGTAGCATGATTTACTTGGTCTACCTTGAATTATTGTGTGAATATGGTCTCCTTCATGGCTTTGGCTTCAGCTCCACCTACCTCCCATTTTCTTTCAACTTTATCATAAGAACACTCTAAAACTGCAAGTGTGTTTACTCGAACTGAGTCTTTTCTCTGCTTTAATCTGTGTGTGGCTTGTTGTATGTTTTCACTGTAGTTGCCATTTTCTGTGTCTTTACACTCCAGGTTTTTAGGTGGGGACAAAGGGACCTTTCCCAGTACACAGAGCCTGTGCTTTTGCAGAGGTGTACAGACTGTGCTTCCTACTGACTCTATCTTTGGGATTTGTACAACTTAAAAGAGTATGGTTGGAAAAAATGTCTCGCCAGGCAGTGGTGGTACACGCCTTTAATCCCAGCACTTGAAAGGCAGAGGCAGGCAGATCTCTGAGTTTGAGGACAGCCTGGGCTACAGAACAAGTTAGGATAACCAGGGCTACACAAAGAAACCTTGTCTTGAAAAACCAAACCAAAACAACAGCAACAACAACAAAACCCACCACCACCAACAACAACAAGAAAAAGTTGGCTAAGATTAGCTGAAAGTTTTGCCAAAATTTCATCCACTTTTAGTTATCTAAATTTGTTGTTGTTGTTGTTGTTGTTATTATATCCAGATTTTTCTTTTTTTCTTCTGGATATCTATTTGACTTGATACCTTAAGCTAGACAAACTGAAAGAAAGAGGGAATATGTAGAAATAAATAAACAGGTAAATAAAAATAGTGTTCTTTGTTAGCATTTATTTTGAGACAGGATATGCTGTGTAGCCCAGATTGGCCTCAGGTTTTTGGTTGCTGGGATTGTATATGTGTACCAACATGCCCTGCTAGTTTGCTTGTTTTTAGTTATGTATGAGTAGAATAGTGGAGTCATATTGGTTGTCCTATGTGCCTTATTTCATGCAACATTGTGTTTGTGAAACTTACCATGTTTATATTGCTTTCATTTGTTCAATTTTTATATAGTGCTATGATACGACTGTGTCACAAGTTGTTTTCTGTTGATGGTGACTCAGATGGCTTTGATTCAGATTTCTAGCAGCCGTAGTAGCCGTCCCTAAGTATTCTGGTGTGCTCTCAGACCTCAGTATGCTTTGCTAAACATACAAGAACACAGATTCAGGAGTGAAAGCCTGGGCTCATGGTGTGCCTCTTTCACTTTCTACTTGAGCATGCCAAATGCAGATGGTCTTTTCTCTCTAGTGCTGAGTCTTTCTGTAATTTTTACTCTTTGTTAGCCTGGCAAGTGGGTAATGGCTATCCTTGCAGGTGTTGTTGTTGGGTGTTTTTGAGAAAGGGTTTCTCACCATGTAGCCCTGGCTGTCCTGGAACTTGCTTTGTAGACCAAGCTGATCTTGAATTCACAGAGATTCACCTGCCTCTGCCTCTCGAGTGCTAGGTTAAAAGTGTGTTCCACTGTGTCCAGCTCCTGTGGTTTTTAATTAGCATGTATTAATCATATGGCTTTTTTGGTTTTTGTTTGTTTGGAGATTTTTTTTAGTTCTTTGAGACAGCATCTCACTATGTGGGCCAGGCTGACCTCAAACTCCTTCCTGTCTCCCGAGTACTGGGATTAAAGACATGTACCACCATGAAGAGTTTGTGTTACTTGTATGAAGGAAAGGGTTTCATTACGATTTTTTTCTATTACTTTGAAATTTTGTACCCATTGCCCCCTTTTTATTTCATGTTGTTTGATTTTTCAAGTCTTTTGCCTATCTCCCGGGTGAGGTGTCTACCCAGGAGATTTAAATCTCTTTTGTGCTTGTATGTATATGTTTCTTTGTTGTATAATATGGATATCCTCCTTGCCCTGGGGTTCCTCATTAACATGTCTTTCAGTGAATGGATTTTAATAGCATTTTTTAAAAGAATTTATTTACTTCATTTTATATGTGAATGTTTGGGTGTAAATATGTGTACATTCAGTGCCCACAAAAGCCAGAAGAGAGCATTGTATCCTCTGGAGCTGGAGTTTGGATAGTTATGAGAGGCCATGTCACTGAAAACCTAACCCAGCACCTGGGAGAATAGTGTTCTTAACTGCTGAGCCATTTCTCCAGCCCCTTAATAAAGTTTTTCTGTAATCAGATTTACCATTTTCCCCCCTTTATGAGTAAGAAGTGTGTTTCTGTTCCTTAGGAATTCCTCCTACTAGGTATGATAGTGCGTGTTCCCCACCAAGGGGCCCGAGACAGGAAGATTACAAGTTGAAGGCCAGCCTGGGTTATAGAGCAAGCAAGTCCTTGTTTAAAAACCACAAAACACTGTCATGTCGGTAGTTATCTGGAAATGCAAATTAAGCCACAATAAGACACTTTTTCATGCCCAAAGGGCAGAATAATTGTAAATGTAACAGTAGTAAGCATTAGCAAAGATGGGGGAATTGGGGTTCTGTGCATTGGTGGTTGGAAAATGAGTTTAGGCATTTTTTTTCAAACGGCTAATTAATAATAGACTTCATATATGACCTAACATTGGAAATTCTTGGTGTATGTATGTGTGTGTGTCTTCAATAGAAATGAAAACACTTTAATACTAAACATCATAGGAGCACTCAGCAACATCATTCATGTAGGTGGAAAGTGGGAGCAGCCTAGCATTCTGCTCTGTTAGTGGAAGATTGGTATAAGACCAAATAAACAAAATGTAGTATATCTTTGTTCTTGCTTAACAACAACATCAACAAAAAACTAATGAGATACTGATAGATGATAAATATGGGTAGGCTTTAAAAATATTACAATAGTGAGAGAAGCCAATCATAAAAGGTCATAAATTCTGTGATTCCACCTACGTAGAATGTCCAGAACTGCCAGGTCCACAGTGATAGAAAGTAGTGGGTAAACGCCTGCTGCCGAGGCGAAGGGGTGACTGTGGTTGGCACAGGGCTTCTTTCTGTGACAAATACTCCAAAACTGGCTTTGCTTACCCAATACACCTTGATTAGATGAAATTATGGAGTATGTTCTTTATATTCCTTGTTAAGGCTGTTGGGGGAATAAGAACAGAGTGACGCTGTGGTGAGAATGTATCAAGTTCATTATAACCAAAGTCCCTTTATCTTGTTTTCCAGAACTTTTCAAGGCAGAGCAGGGAGGGAAGGGAAGCAGAGGCCCACAGAGCCCAGCATTTACAGCTGAGAACCTCTCACCTGATGCTGTGTGCACTCGGGACAGGGGTAGGGGGCGGGGAAGATTCTTACTCAAGTCCCCTACTGCCTACACTTACTCAGCAAGCTAGCTGAGTGCTCTGCCCTTGGCTGTGTCCCTTCCTCCCCATTCAGTTTCCGGCCACTTTCCCCCCCTTTGCCTCCCCAGATCAACTATCTTCAATTTAAAGTTTTGTGTGTATGACATGTGGTATATATTTGGTTCCTGCATGCATATGTGTGCACCTGCACTTGGAGGTTACAGGACATCAGATGACCTATGCTATCCCTTTGCATTTTAAATTCTTAAGGCAGGGTTTCTCGCTGAATTTGCTGCTGGCAGCCAGCCAGCCCTAGCTCCTCCTCCTTAGCATGTGCATGTTGGCTACACTCAGCCTTTTAGTGAGCGCTTCAGATTGAAACTCAGGTATTCTTTAACATGCTGAGTTATCTTGCGAGCCCCCTACTTCCTTTCTGAGCCATCCCTGTGATCATGCCCCTTGTGCTTTTGGCTTATCTGTGGGAATTATTACATCGCTGTGTGTGACACTGGAAGTCTCCCATATATTCATGTTGAATGAATGAGTAAAGAGATGCAGGAATTTACTTAGAGTCTTGTAGTGGAAATGTTAGGAATATGAAACATTAGTAAATAAATAAGAGGAGCAGTAGAAATAAGAGCCATTCCAAAGCTGAAATTCATGAAGCTCCTATTGAATATAAATAATGACTGTGTAGGTTCAGAGAGGCAGAGCAAACATGATCTCTGAGGCTTTTTGCTGTTGTTAAATCTACTGTTTGGGTATTTCTGACCCAAGCAGTGAGAAGCCATTCTTGTTTTACTCTTTGCTTTATCTTTTGTTATGAGAGTTTTCTCTTCTGTGTTGGTTGATATTTCAGTTCCCTGTACTATAAACAGTAAAAGCTGCTCACCCACTTCTCCCTACCACACATCCCAGTGTCTCCTCGCTGCTTTGCTAAACTGCCAGCAGTACTCAAAATTAGCCTTCTGCTTGAAGTGTGTGTGAAAGCGCCCACAAAGGTAAGCAGCTAAGAGAAACTAGAGCAGATACTTTCTCCAGCTCATTTTTTCAACTTCTCAAGTTTTTATTAGAGGGATCTGAGTTTTCAAAATGAGTTCCAGTGTTCCCGTGTGTTAATAATTTGAGGTTTCTCTAGCACGGATAATTTAAATCTTTAAAAACAACTTACGTTAAAGTTAAATACACATTGAACTAATCAATCAGACTTCTGGCTTACCAGCGTGCATGACAGTGACAAAGAGGACTGAGGTGACGAGCTACTGGCAGAGAAGGCAGTATACTATACTCTAAAGTAACACATATGTCAGGAAGGAGTGTGGACCTGGGCCTGCTAGCTTTGTACTTAAACTGCAGTTAAGTCCTCTTTTACGGTATGACCAAAGATGCCGCGTCGTGAGTCTCGTTTGTGATGCCAGTGAGTGTTCTGCTGCTGAGCACAGCCCTTTTTCTTTTTGTTCTGACTTCACTGAGCAACCCAGACGGGCCTCCTGCCTTAGTCTTCAGTTATCTGGGGTTACAGGCTTGTGCCAGCAGTCTGGTTTTGTTAAGATTTTTAGCATCTTATCCTTACTAGCTTATAAAGAAAGAGTCTAGACAATGATCACTGTTTGCAGTCTGTGGTGTTTGTTTGAGAAGCTGGATATTAGAAAGATTTGTGCTATTTCCTTCTAGTCCTAGCACTCAGAAGGCCAAGACAGGAGGACTATGAATCGGAGGCCAGCCTGGGCTACCTATAGATGAAGAGCTACAGAGCTACAGGCAATAAACAGCTGCCAAGAGAGGAAGGCCTTAGGGGAAGGCCTGTGAGAGTCCCTCTATTCGAGCTGGAATGTCAACTGGTTTTGTCATTGTACAAGCCTTGTTCAGACAACTCTAATAAATAGTTCTTGCTAGGCGGTCGTTGGCACACGCCTTTAATCCAGCACTTGGGAGGCAAAGGCAGGAGGATCTCTGTGAGTTCGAGACCAGCCTGGTCTACAAGAGCTAGTTCCAGGACAGGCTCCAAAGCTACAGAGAAACCCTGTCTCAAAAGACCAAAAAAAAAAAAAGAAAGAAAAAGAATAAATAAATAAATAGTTCTTAAGGAACTTGAGAGAAACAGAATAGATTTCTCCAAGTAGAGTGTTTTAAAAGCTGAATTACACACACACACATACACACTAAACAAGAGGTAAAGACAAAGTCATGGAAGTACAGAAGTAGAGTGTTTTAAAAGCTGAATTTCCCCCCCCACTCTCTCTTTTGTGTGTGTGTGTGTGTGTGTGTGTGTGTATGTATATGTATATATAACACCTAAAAGAGAAAGTCATGGGAGTACAGAAAAGTTAGGGGATGTAAGAGATTTCGCAAAGAGGTATTTATTTCTAAAGATGTTTGTTTCTCCAGCTATAATGAGTTGAATCAGGCCCTGAGCCCCAAGCCCCTTATGATGAGTCAGTTATGTTCAGCACCTTGGGAGAGGTGGACAGGAGGTAGAGGTTCTGGTACGTGGCCCATTGAATCATCAGTGTGAGAAGGCACCAGCAACCCCATTCAGGAGAGGGCTGTCAGTGATTTTACTGAATTTACTTCTGTGAGTCTTTCTCGGGTTTCTGCTGTGCATTAAAAACACTGTGCAGAGACAAGAACAAATAAAACCATCCCTTTCTGTCAGTAATCAGCAGAGGGCTTGAACACAATAATGTACAAAGCACAGAATAAGGCTGGAATGTAGGAGAATAAACAAAAGGCTATGACAACCCAGAGGAAGCCATTGTCATGATATTTTCTGCTGGAAATCAGTTACAGCTTCATACAGGAAGCGATATTTGACTGGGACTTGGAAATGAATGCATTTTTAAAGGTGGGAAAGATAGGAGCTGGTCTGGCACAGACAGGAAGTAGTAAAGAGAAAGATGTGTAAACACAGGATGTGAGCCCTTAGTAATGGAGTCTAGCCAGAGGTAAGTTGGAGAGCTATGTAAGGTAGTAGGGCTGGCTGTGATGGACCTTAATGGCAGTGCTGTAATAAAGACTGTTCTATAAGCAGAAGAGAGCCACGTTTTTTCTTTTCTGTTTTTTTTTTTTAATATATAAGGAGGAAATAGGATCTGATTTTGTGTGACAGTCATTGAGCAGCTTAGAGGGAAGTTAAGTGACATAGGTAGGAAGCATGGTGAGTCTTATCACAACTAAGAAGGGCATGTGGAAGATGGTAGGCGGGAATGGGGTCTGGAAAGATGGCTAAGCAATTCAGAACACTTGCTGCTCATAAGGACCAGAGTTCAAATCCCTGCACATATGTCAGCTCACAAAAAGCCTAAAATTCCAGCTTCAAGGGATCTATTTCTCTTTTGTTGGCCTTCATGTGCACCCACACAGACATGTATGCATATACTCATATTCCACACACATAAATTTTAAAAGAATCCTAGAGATGGAAACAAAACGGGAGAGAGGGATTCAAGATACACAGGGTAAAGGTTATAAGTGCTATCCAACTCAAAGAGGGAAAAGGAGAGAGGAGCTAAAGATGATGCCAGTGTCTTTAGTAACAGATGGGTCCACGATTAGTGAGCCCCTGGGAGCATCACTGGAAGAGCAGGTTTGATATTAGAAAATGGTCTCTTTCCAAGCAGGTATTGGGGAATCTAGGACAGGAACTTAAGACTCAAAAGGGGAATTTTCCCAATCAAGTGAGAGGAGACGCTGCAGGATCTGGAAAGTCAGCCCCGAGAGGCAGCCAAAGCCAACAGGTCCTCACTGGCCAACTCCTCTCTGACTAGATAGAAAGAAGGAATACAGAGGGCAAAAGGAGATATACCTGCCAACAGGGAGGGTAAGGGTGTGGGAAAGAGGCTCCAGGTAAGTAAGTAGGTATCTAACTTTCAGGTTGCTAGGGGTGCAGGGAATGTAGTGTGCCTGGGACAAGGGATAGTTCAGCCTGTCAAGAAGGCTGTCCAGAAATCAAAATATTTATACACTATGGTCTTTATCTTTGGATAAAGGCAGCAAGCCAGCCTCTCATTCATTTATTCACTTTTTTAAGACAGGGTTTCTCTGTGTAGCCCTGACTGTCCTGGAATTCACTCTGTAGACCAGGCTGGCCCCAAACTCAAGAGATCTACCTGCCTCTGCCTTCCGAGTGCTGGGATTGAAGGCGTGCTCCACCACTGCCAAAGCCTGCCATTTTTACCTGGTATTTTAGCATTGTTCCCAAAGACTGACTCCTTTTATGTCCCTCTACTCCTTAGACTAATGAGAATAGGAGAAAATAATGGAAGTGGGCTGTTAAAACAGAGCTGTTAAAATGTAAATGTTCTTTGTTTAGTTCATAAATAAGCTGCATTTTCTTCATTTTGAATATATCACCTCAATAATAACAATGCCACATTGTCTAGTTTTTAAGTGGTCATAAGTATATTTGTAAAAGGGCATATGAAAACTCAGAGTCCAATTGAGAATGTGCCCACGTGTTTCAAGCACTAGGCCAATTGGTAGGCTCCAGCAAATCAGATGTGGTACCTGCCCAAAACCAGAATGAAAAAAAAATAATGGTGAAAAAAGGAAAGGAAGTTTAACTAATATAACCATATCAGGAAGCCCAGTGTCCTTAGCCTTGTCTCGGTGCTACTGCTGTGGACTACCAGGCTGTGTAGAAAAGGAACAGAAGTGGGTGCTTCACAGGGAGCTGACTAGTTAACCAGTCTTGCTCAAACTGTGGTCTGTTGACCATATCTCAGCAGTCACTGGTGCTTTGTAGCACGAATTTGCCTCTTGTTATATGATATGTCTCCAGACAACCTGTCTTCCTCTAGAAGAGAAACTCAGTCTGTAGGACAGATGCCAAATGGAGGTAGATGAGGCTTTCAGCTGCTTTTAGTGGCCCTCTGGACACCTGCAGGTCGAGTGGACAACCAGTGCTTTCATCTGGGTGTGGCACCTTGCACCTGTAATCCCAGTGCTCAAGAGAGGGAGGCCAGAAGAGTCCCATGAGTTCAAGGCCAGCCTGGTCTGTGCTCACAGCCATAGGCAAGCACGGGCTGTAAGGTGAGAGCCTGCTTCAAAAAGGGTGTGGGGGTTGGGGAGTCAGAGCTTTTTGTATCAGTGAGGCTGGGGATGAAAGGAAAGGTACATTAGCTCAGGAGCCCTCAAGACTATATTCTTAGCACAAAGGAGATTTATTTACCCCAGATGAATGGAGAGCATGGAATAAGAGACAAGGAAAGAAATTAGAGGGAGAAGAGGAAGGGAACAAGGGAAACAGGGCCATGGATATTTGTCCTGGAGTGACAAAGGATGACCTCTGGATAGAGAGGAGACAGACATGGCCCATAGGAAAATGGCAGTTTATAAAGGTACAAGGGGAAACCCTGCATTAGGATGATATATTTCATTTTAATTGGGCATACTTATTAGGTGAGCCAAAGGGGGCTTTCGATTGTTGGACTTCAAAACTTTGGTAACTGGACCTTGGTAGTCAACCTCAGGAGGAGGAAGTGGCCAAATAAAGGAGTAGACCTTGGTGGCTAGCTTTAGGAATGTAATCTAACATTTTCTTAGCAAGGCAGAGGGAATAGGAGAGAAGGGCAAGGCCTGCAGAGCCATGCTCGCCATGCTTGAGCTAGCCAGAGTTTCTTCATGGGGTGTAGTTCAGGGTAGAGTCATTAATCTACCCCGGCCATCAGTGAGGCCCTGTGTTCTATATCCAGTACAATTAGAAAAGTTTCCCAGCATGGATCTCCCCTCCCTTGCCTTTGCTATTTGACCTCCCTTCCTTTCCCCAGCCCACACATGCGAGGCAGGCGCTGCACCTGACTCATCCCCTAGTTCCACCAAGCTCAGGTAACGTGCTGCTTACTTCCTAAATTTGCTTTTCATCCCGGTGACCTGGCCTGTGCTCCACTGACCAGACGCTAGTGTTTGCTGGGTTGCTGACTCGAATGTTGTCCCTTTGCCTTTCTAGACTTCGGCTTCAGCAACCTCTTCACTCCCGGGCAGCTGCTGAAGACGTGGTGTGGCAGCCCGCCTTACGCTGCACCAGAGCTCTTTGAAGGGAAGGAGTATGACGGGCCCAAAGTGGACATCTGGGTAAGTGCTGCTTCGTCTCACCACCCTGTTCCCCTTTCTAGATGACAGTGCCCTGTGTGAGTGAAGAGCACCTTCACGTGTCCTTGCCACCCCTAGTCCGCGCACAGCCTCTCCCCCAGTACTTGACTCACATGAGCCTTGGATTTCAACCATGTGCTTTGCTTCTGCAGAAGAACCCTGTAAGGGCCTGAGTGAATGGTGAATGATGCCTGTGCCAAGAACAGGGATTATTCTTTCTGAGAGGCTGGGTTCTGAGAAACGTTGGGGATCTCACCCAAAATTCAGGTCTGGAAGCAAAGAAGATTGTTAACTGCTCTGAAGACTATTGACCTTGATAATGGTCCATATTATATCATAAAGAAAGAACAAAAAGTTGGTTCCATCATCTTCACATACACTCTAATGGCCTCTTTTGCTTCCTCTGATGCAATTAACTGTCTATACTCTCTGTTTGGGATGCAGAGTCTTGGAGTTGTCCTCTATGTGCTTGTGTGTGGTGCCCTGCCATTTGATGGGAGCACATTGCAGAATCTGCGGGCCCGGGTGCTGAGTGGAAAGTTTCGCATCCCATTTTTTATGTCCACAGGTAAGGAAGGGAGTTGCCAGCACAAAACTTATAACTGGGTTCATGGAAAAGTCAGGAATGTCAAGTCATGTCAGAAGTGTGATAATAGTGGGTAAATAGCCATTTGACTGCTTTCTAAGCTATAGTTTGCCCTAGTTCCTATGAGAGGCAAGGTTCCATAGGAGCAAAATAAGCAACTAGCTTTGGTTCAGGGGGCCTTCCCTTTGCTTGAATCCGGGCTCTTAGTACCAGTTTGTCTGAGTGTTCATTTTCTCAGTCTGTAAGTTGACTGAGAGTTTTGTGTGGCCCCTGACTATACGGATTAGATTAATTGATGTGTATGAAGTCAGTGGCCCCATCACTTAGCAGAAGTGGGATCAACATTTGTCTTTGAACTGCCCTCCCCACACCCTTTCACTGAAGTACAGAAACTCCTTTGTTGGGCGTGGATGCCCAGGACAAAGTAGGCTTTGCATCTTAGTCTTGGTGTGGTCTCATTTCCTATCTGTAGTCTACCTTCAGATTCAAATTGCTTTTTAAAATCCATCTAAGTAAGTGGGCAGTAGGATAATTAGCTTTTGGAAAAGTTTAACACTGAAAATAGACACCAGAAACCCAGATTTTTATAGTGCCTTATAACTCAGAACCTGTGTGGGTTTGGCTTTGATTGGGGGTGGGGGATGTTTGTTTGATTTGGGTTTTTTCTTATTCTTCACCATTTCCATGCACGTAAGAGGCCATGTTTGAGCCACTGTAGAAAGTAGTGCCCTTTGTCTAGCTACTTCCTCTGAAGGAAAGCATGCATACCTTTAGAAGAAGTAGGTGGAATGTGGGCTAGCTTCAACTGAGTCATCTCAGAATTGGTGACTTGGAAGGTGGTGTGCCAGGTAATGATAAATGCGCCTGGAAGATGAAGTAGAAATCTTGAGGAGGGTGGGTGGGTAATCATTCAAAAGATACAGTTGGGAAGATGCAAGATCACAGACTGAAGGCTTCAGGGAAGTAGCAACTTAGGGTATACCCAAAAGAGCTCAAGATGAAGACAGAAGTCAAAGAGTCCCACATACACACACACACACACACACACACACACAAGGTTGGTATGATTGTTACCCTTGACATACAAAAAAAAAATCACTGTCACTCAGAGCCTATAGTTTACATTAGGGTTCCCTGTGAGTTCCTGGGTTGTGACAAGTGCATAAAGACATTTATCCACCAGGATCATGTCACACAGAGCAGTCCCATCACTAAGAGGATCCTATATTCTTCTCCTGTTCCTCCTTCCCCTCTCTCCCAACTGGCAACATTGCCTCCATACCTTTTTACTTTTCCAGAATATGATATGATTGGAAACACTGTGTGGCTTTTTGCATTGACCTTTCCATTAGGAACATGTACAGGCAAATCAGGTCTATTGTATCTTGCTAGGTCATCTCCCTTTACTTCTGAATAATACTCGCTTGTTTGGCTATACCACAATCTATCCTTTCGCCCACTGGTGTGTGTCTTGACAGTTCTAACTAAGGTTGCTGTGATGTCCTTGTGCAGTTTTTGTATGATACACATTTTCAGTTCACTTGAGTAAATACCACGGAGCATGACTATGAGGCCATATGGTAAGGGCCTGTTTAGATCTGTAATAGACCACCAGTGAGGTCTATTGGAAGAGAGCTTTGGTGTGTTGGGAATGAGAGTTCTTACTGCTGCATGCCTCGCCAGCTTTTGCCTGTTTAGTGTTGGGCGTGTCTCCTCTCACAGATATACAGTGTTTCTTGTTTTAATTTGTAGCTCTGGGGTCTGTGATTATGAGCATCTTTTCATTTGCTTATTTACTATCTCTACATCTTCCTTAAGGTGTCGCATCAGGTCTTCATTTTTTCTCTCCCCAGCAAAGTCTCACAGTGTTTCCCAGGCTGCCTTTGAAGAGCTTAAGCAGTCCTTCTGCCCCAGTCTCCCAAGGATCTGGGATTGCTTATTTTTTTTTGTTAGGGTTTTCACTGTCTTCTAAAGTACTTTTTACTTGCAGCTTCTGAGACCCCGAGTGTACTGTTTTAGTCGTCTCTGCCAGATTTCTCATTCTCAGTTCATCCTTTGTATCTCCGCTTGTTCACATAATCTTCTGAGCCATCTTATTTACTGCCATGGCTTTACTGATCACTGCTAAGAGCAGCCCCCAATTGACTGTGGCTCCAAGTTCTCGCCTAAGGTCTAGTGCTACATATTCAGCCATTTGTAGTGCTGAGAATTGAACCCAGGGCCTTATGTTAGGCAGACACTCTACTTCTGGTCTTCAAGCTTTTGTAGTCCAGTGTCTTCCCTTTTATATCTTGAAGTCACATCAATGAAACAGTTTCCAAAATGAGCTTCATTCCCTATTCTCAAATTTGCTCTGTTTGGTGTCTGCTGTCCCAGTGAATTCTGTCCCCCTGCAGCGTGGCAGAAATAAGTCTTGATTGTCCTCTTACCACCACCATAGCCAATTGGATGTCCAAGGCTGTACAGTCAGTTCCCCATTCCTGCAGCTGCTTGTACAGAACTTCCTGCCATTGTTCTTTTCTTGCCTAAATTAGACAGTGGTCAAAGCTGTGAATTCTTAGTTTCAGCCATGTTTATTATTCTCCATGTTGTTGCATGCGGAACCTTTGCAGACACAAATAATAACGAACTACACCATACACACATGCTTCCTATGTGCACACAAACACAAATCTGTTCATATCATTTTGTAAATAAAAATGTTTCAATGGTTTACCATTGCCTTAAAGTTTACTCCTAATATATCTAAAGCACTGAATTTCAAGTATTTTTACAAGAACCATAAAGAAATATACTTTATACTGTAACCCAGAACACACATATACACATGTAAAAAAAAATAAAAATATGCTATTTTGAGACAGAGTCTTACTCTATAGCCCAGGCCGATTTTAAGTTCAAGATCCCTCTACCTCTGTCTCTTGAGTGCTGGAGTTACAGGCTTGTTGCCAGCCCCACCCCAAGAAGTCCCTGCTCCAGTGCTGGTGGTCAGACTTAGGGCTTCACCCAATTAGCCAGTATCACCAGGCACCCTGCCAGCATTTTTAAAGGACAAAGCCTTCTTTACCTATGGGCACCACACCCCAGTATATTTTATTCTTTCCCTTAGAGGCTGATTACAACTTCATTAATTGATCTTACAGCCGGTGTTTGTAAAACAGTGCAATAGGGGGCTGAGAGATGGCTCAGAGGTTAAGAGCACTAACTGTTCTTCCAGAGGTCCTGAGTTCAATTCCCAGCAACCACATGGTGGCTCACAGCCATCTGTAATGAGATCTGGTGCCCTCTTCTGGCCTGCAGGGATACATGCAGGCAGATGCTGTATACATAATTAATAAATAAATCTTTAAAAAAAAAGACAGTGCAATAGAACTCCTTTGGGAGCTGGGCCTTCCTTTGCCTAACCCCCAACTCCCAGCTACAACCTGTTATCCATCTTACTTCTGATTTCTTGACAACATCTTTTCTGGAACAAATCCCTCTGTCCTCAATACTTCTTTCTTTCCAGACTCCTTTCCTCTCACTCTTGTAATGTAGGATCTAGTAAGAAGTTTGGCAAATTGCAAAGAATACAGAGGCTGGGAGATAGCTGTTAGTGAAGCGCTTACCTCACAAGCACTTAAGAACCCACTTAAGAGTATTGGTGCGGTGGCACATGCTTGTCATTCAACAGTTGGGAAGTGGAGGCGGGAGCACCCTTTATGCTTTCTGTCCAGCCAGTCTATTCTACTTGAGCTCTAAATCAGTGGGAGACCCTATCTCAAAAAAGATGGGTGGTATTTCTGAGGGTGATACCCAAGATTGTCCTCTGATCTACACATACGTACTACAAAGAAGACTCTAGATATTTTTTCTTTATTTTTCATCTTTCTGAATTTAGTCTTATTATGACATTTGCCAAACTACATTGAAAGTAGTTCTTTTCATTATATGCCTTCCGCACTAGACTTGGAACTTAGGGTATATTGTTGTGATTAGTGGGGAGAGAGGGGTGCGTGTTGTTTGTTCCCCGCACCCAGCTTCCAAGCCCCCAGCCGCTGGCCCGCTCAGCGGCTGGCTGCACCCGAAATAACCAC
>JAQHUG010000003.1:6394712-6415816 GCA_028555095.1 Dicrostonyx torquatus
TTGCTGTGAAGAGACACCATGACCAGGGGAACTCTTATAAAGGAAAAGATTTCATTGTGGGGGCTCACTTACAGTTACAGAGGTTTAGTTCATTATCATCATAGGAGCCGTGGTGTGCAGGCAGGTGGTAGCTGAGAGTCCTACATGTTGCAGACAACAGGAAGTCAGCAGAGACACTGGGTGGTATCCTGAACATAGGAAACCTCAAAGCCCATCCCCATAGTGGCAAACTTCTTCCAACAAGGCCACACCTCCTAATAGTGCCACTTCCTATGAGATTATGGGGCCAATTACATTAAAAGTACCACATCCTCTGACCTCTACACATATACATGCATGCTTGCATACACAATAATAATAAAATATATACAACCTCAGGAATTCAAATGCTTAGGAGACTGAGGCAGGAGGATCTTGGGTTCAAGATTAGCTTGTGTCTGGTTTATCTAAAAAACCAAACAACAACAAAAATGAGCAAACGTTCCCTTTTATTATCTGGTCAAGTTTCTTAATTTCTCTGATTTTCAATTTTGTATAAAATGGAGATAATAGTAATAGGTATTGGAGTGCAGGCTGAGTGCTTAAGGAATTTAATACTCTACCTATTACAAATATTTGATACATGCTAATATTGTCAGATAATATTTCTAAATGATTCACCCTATTGACTTTTTGTCTCCCTCTTTCCTGTTTTGACCCAGCATAGCAGCACACCTAAATCCTTAGTAGAATAATGGTTTTCTAGCAATTCCAGCTTGAAGGCCTGGGAATTACTATTCTGTTTTGCTTCTTAGGTATTTGCTACTTTTGTTTTTTGCTTATTTTGGAATCCTATTTGTTTTGAGACAGTCTCACTCTGAGGCCTAGTTTGTCCTAGAACTCTCAGAACTGGCCACGTAGCCACTTTTACTTATTTTACAGATCACTGTAAAATTGTTGTCCAAATGTCAGCCTCAAAATGTTAGAATTACAGGCATAAGTCATTGCCTTTCATGTTTGTTATTGTTTGGTTTGGGGATAATACTCACTAAATACTATAGGCTGGGATTATATGTCTACATAACCACAGCTAGCTTCTTAGGACATTAGAGTTTTTAGCAAGGTTTGTCACAGTCACTTGAGCTGTGTTCCTTACACCTGCCATTTTGGGGACTCAATTCATATATGGTACTTTGGTGACATCAGTGAATCATAGTTCTGAAAGGTATACCTGACATCTTCAGCTGTCCCATTCTTCCTCAAACATTAGCCCACGAGTCTTTCAATGACATCCTAAATGCCAACCTCCTGATAGAGGTTTCTAGTGAAAATTAGGGTTCTACGTCACAGACAGACCATTCCTTTATCTCTGTTAAGGAGTTTTCAGCATAGGAAGTTGGTGACTAAGGAGTTCATCATGTCCCCTTGTTGCCTAGAATCAATGATCTATAAGTAAAAGTAGCTATGACCTAGGGGCGACCTTGCCTGCACTGTATCCCCCACTCCCCTAAGAGCCCTCTCAGATCGCTCATCAATGCATGTGGGCACTGTACTGCCCTTACCCCTACCTGCTTCCCTAAGAGCCTGCTCATATCACTTGTCTGTATAGTTCATCAGCACTGATCATCAGAAAACCCTTCCTGTGTTGGATTGTGATTTACTATTGCTCCACGTTCAGCTTTAGACAACAGAGTCTGTCCACAGCCTTGTCTGTGGAACATCCCTCAGATATTTCAACAACAGCCCAGAATGTCCCTTCCTGCCCACATCTGTCTTTCTCCATGGTAAATAAGCCTCATAAATTCTTAAATTATTTCATTTATTCTTCTGTCATGGAAATTAGATGAAACTTTAATGAATTTTGTCTTTAATGAATATAGAGGGCTTTTTTACACACATACTTCCTTAGTATCCCTCTCAAGCCAAATCCTTTCAGCCTCCTTGAGAAAGTTCTCTTCAAGACAAAGATATTTCTTGAACATCTCAGATTAAGTTACATAGCCTTCATTCCAGTTTTAGGGCCATTTGGAAATCCATTCCTCAGTCATCCGCATGCCTGCTGTCGGCACTGCTGGTGCTGCACGGTTGTCCTCTAGTTAGCACTCCATGGGAGAACTGAGTTCCACAGACCTGCAGTGATTTTACCAAAGAGACCACTTGGTGTCATGTGTGGAGCGGACAAGAGCATCCTTGGCAGGGTTTGGGGGTGCTGCCATTCTAGCATGAGCAGTAGAACACTCTACTGCTGTGACCCACAGTGCCTGGGTCTCAGCAGCAAAAGCTGTGCCCTCTGGGAGGGGACAAGTGATGAGCCACTTTGCACAGTCGAGCACTTGCTGGCATCTGGAAGGGCTGACGGCTCACCCCTTTGCTCTAATTCACTCTCCTGCTGCTCAGTTGAGTGTCCTCTGGGTTTAGTTTTAGATTTGGGAGCAATCGTTGCCTTCATTTTCACCCTTTCCATACTTTATGTAGAATCGTGTGTTCAGATCTCATCTGAATTCAATTTCATGAGCTATATGACACTAAGAAAATGTGGCTTGATGCTGAATTCAGCCATGTTTCACCTTCTGCAACAGATTAAAGTGTTAGGCTTTGGCTTCTGACCCTCTGCCAGTTTCTGATCAGTGCCCTTGTCCTTGTGCCAGTGACACGAAGCAACAAGTGGTCCCTAATCTGAGTCCTGGAGACATCTAGGGAATCTATGCAGACTTTTTTTTTTATTCCTTAAATAATCAAAAATTAATGCAAGTTTATGTACATAAATTTTTGTGAACGTTTTTTCTGGTGAGTCTTCAGGGTCTCTTAGGATAAATGGGTTTCAAAATCCTGGAATTGAGTTTACATTGGGACTTATGACAGGTTTTGTTTTCATTTGGTGTTATTTAAGGAAATTGCCTAGAAAAAGAAGTCTCTGTTTTAAAGCAAGTCTTATAAACATTATTTGGCCTTGGTCTCTGATGTTAGCTCTAAGTTTTATGTGGAAAGACCAAAGGAAGACTGTAGACTGCCATCTACAGGCTTGAACGTCAGCTTCACAGATCCCAAGGCCTTGCCTCCCTGCACTGAGATCCTTGCTTAATGCAACTTTGTGAATTAAGAACTCCTTTTTTCTCTTAAATGATCACAGACCATAAACCTGCATCTCATGGGTGTTACAGTGCGGGCGGGGCCTAGCCTTGCTGCTCTGGACATAAGTTTAGAATGCAGAGACCATAGTCTTTCAGATCTGAGTGGCATTGGGATATACCTTTGCTCATAAAGCAAGAACAATTTGATACTTTTATTTAACATCTTAGTTAGATTTTTGGAGTTATGATACATTAAAAATTAAGAGTGATTCTTTTAAATTACTATTAGTATATCTTTCATGACAGTGATGTTACCAAAAATTCTAGAGAAATTGCAGAGTTGAATTTGTTCTGGAAAAAGGGATGAACTAGAACTTATATCCACCTGAAGATGAATTACAGAGTAGTCAAAAGCATAGCCTTATGGTAGCTGAGTGCAGTAACTTTTTAAAATCTCATTTTTTCATTTTCAAACAGCGCTCTTTATAGTACCTAATTTAGGATTGTTGTGAAGATTAAATGAAATAAAAAGCATTTTGTGATACAGCCTTGTCTGATTAAGTTGAATATTCAACAAATGTTTATTCATATTTTCTGTATATATTCAATCCTATTAGATATAATAATCATTTTTGGTACTGGAGAGTCCATAGTGCATGTGACAGTAGAAAAGACACCTGCCTTGCACTGTGACAAAGGCAGTAAACAAGGACAAGTATGAGAAATGAGTCCGTCAGTCATCCATGTAAAGAAAAGCCAAGTGAAATAATGAAGAGCAACTGAGCCTGTGTCAGAGGTCAGGGAAGAGCTTCTGAGGACATGGCAGTTCAGCTCTTATCTGTATGACAGGAGCTGCCATGAGAAGGCCTGAGGAGTCAGTTTTCCTGAGGAGGAGCAAGCATAGAGGCTGGACAGTGGAAGGAGCTGCTTATGTGGGAAGTCAAACAGGAGCCTCGGAGGTCCAGGACTTTGGATATATTTATTCTGTTGATCATGGAAAGAAATTATTAAGAGTTATTAAGAAGTTATTATTGTTGTTATTATAAGTAGAGTTATTAAGGTGGTGCTGGTTTAGCCTTGGCTCTAGAAACATCCCAGTGGCAAGTACACTGTCACTGAAGAAAGAACAGAAGCAGAAAGACCATTTAGGAACCTTTTCTGATTGTCTGAGCAAGCAGTGATGGTTTGGCTGAAGGACTGGTGGTGTTCAGGTCGATGGACCCCCATTGGGTCTGTGGGATTAAAGCAGCATAGCAGCTTAAAGGAGGTTAAAGGCACCAGGTAAAGGGCTGGGAAACTGATTCACTGGATAAAGTGCAAGTATCAGTCCTTAGTTTGGATCCCTAGCAACCACATAAAAGTAAGCATGGAGGTACACACCTATAACCCCAACACTGAGGGTGGAGATAGAAAGATCTCAGGAGTCCACTGGCCAGCTCGTCTGACTGAATTGGTGTTCCTCGGGTTTATGAGAGACTCTGTCTCAAAAAATAAGGTGGAAACAATTGAGGAAGGCATCCTAGCATTGCCCTCTGATTCACATGCTTGCTCACATAGACAAATGTACCTGCACACATGTACACACACATGCAGTTGGACAGCCAGACTATTGGTTTGAATCTGACTTGAAAACCATGTGACTGTGGACTCTGTCCATTTCTAAAGTGGAAAGGATGCTAGTACACTACTCTTAGGATGATGGTAAGACTGAGATAATAACTGTAAAGATCTTAGCATTGCCTCCCACCTTCCCCATAACTGCCGCTCCCACATTGTCATCAGAACTTCCAGCTTACAGATGAGAAACTTTTTAAAGGACATGACTTTGACATCAGAATATAGGTTTCTGATTTTGAACCCTTTGTTCTTTCTCCAGTATAACCTGGAGTATGCATTCCCAGAGAGAAACACTGATTGGCTGAATCTCTGTAAGCTCCACTTTATGTTCCTGTAGTATTTAATTCATGACAAGGCCAGCCATGTCACAATTTGTGACAGGTGGCCTATGCACATCCCCCTCTCCATGTCCCCTGTGTCATGAGAAACTCCAGATCTCCTGACTTTTGAAGAGTCACACTGCACACCTAACTCAAAGTTATTAATATACACATGATAACGTGTATAGGAGGCTAGAGATGACCAATTTGAGAACTTCTAAGACGTTAAGTTTCTGTAGAGGGCATTCTAGTCTTCATTCTATTACAGGGAGCTGTACATTATAAAATAGAGTTCATGCATTAGCCCCAGATTTTTCTCCTCAGACTTAGTGGAGGAGTTGACCAGACTTCCCTGTTTGAATTTCTTTTTCTTCTCTCTCTTTGCCCATTTCCTTCTGGAGTAAGCAATGAAGTAGGAAGGATGGAGGCAGAAGGGAAACATAACTAGAAGCAGGGAGCCTGAGAATCTACCTGCTACTCTTGCTTTTTCTAGCTCCTCAGCTCACCAGTGCCTCCCCTCACCAGACTAAAGGCAGGCTGTTTGTCTATTGCAGAATGTGAGCACTTGATCCGCCACATGCTGGTGTTAGACCCAAACAAGCGCCTCTCAATGGAGCAGATCTGCAGGCACAAGTGGATGAAGCTGGGGGATGCGGATCCCAACTTCGAGAGGGTGAGCTGGGCCCCTTGCCTCAGAGAACTTAATCTGCCCAAGACCTGAAGAAATGAGCTCTAGGAGCCAACTGCTGTGTAAAAGTGAAGTGGGTATGAATTCAGCAGGAAGCTGCTAGACTGTGGAGACTTGTGACACTAGTTCCTTACCATTTGTCCCTGAATCATATTTTGCTTTTGACTTCTGAGACAGTATAGCCCCAGTTTCTGCCACTGGAATACCTCTCTTGTCTAAGTGTGCTCATTTCGACAGCTTCTGTAGCATACTTCTGCTCCCGTTATGATCATTCCACATACCCCAGGAGCTCAGGAAACAGGAGGTTCTTGTCAGCTCCTAACTGATTGCCAGAGCTGTCTTGCTTAGATTTTGTATGAGACCCAGAGGATCCTCAGCAAGGGACCATAAAACAGCTTGGTCAATATGTATCCCATGCTATGTTGATGTAGTTAACTGGGGACTTGACAGCTTGCACCTTTCCGTGTTACAGTTAATAGCTGAATGCCAGCAGCTGAAGGAAGAAAGACAGACAGATCCACTCAATGATGATGTCCTCTTGGCCATGGAAGACATGGGACTGGACAAAGAGCGGACACTTCAGGTACCTAGGAAGGAGTGGAGAACACATAAAACAATCAGCCTTTCCTCTTGCCTGCCTTTCCTGCATTGTCTTCTTCCTGAGCACTTGGGTCTTTCTGCTTTCTTCCTTTTTCCTCTTCCTTTGTCCCTCCTGGTCTGTGAAGGAAGAAAGAAGCTACCGTGGAGTCTGCAGATGTTATTGGAGAATGTGGTCATTGGTACAGCATCTCATTGAGGTTTTCACTCTTTCCTCTTCTATTTGGTAGTCATTAAGATCAGACGCCTATGATCATTATAGTGCAATCTACAGCCTGCTGTGCGATCGACATAAGAGACATAAAACTCTGCGCCTTGGAACTCTTCCTAGCATGCCCAGAGCCATGACGTTTCAAGCACCAGTCAATATCCAGGTGGGCAGTGTCTTCAGTGGCCTAGGTGGGGACAAGTTATATCAGGGTATGGGTAGCAATCAAGACTGCTTTGACCATAATCCGAGTCCTTGGGAATCTGAGGCAGAAGAATGATGAGTTCAAGACTAGCCTGGGCTATACACAAAAGCCATATCTTAAAGAGAGAGGTGAGAGGAGAGACTAATTTGAAAGCTGTTATTTCTTCTAGTGTCTCAAGTCTTTGTTTATCCATATGTGCTGCTTTCCAGGCGGAGCAGACCGGCACTGCCATGAACCTTAGTGTCCCCCAAGTTCAGCTGATCAACCCAGAGAACCAAATTATAGAGGCAAGTAACCACATCTGATCACTGTCAATTGAAACCACTTTTCTTCCCAGAGCCACATTTCCTTTCCTTCCTTCTTGTTTCTAGTTACTTTTTATTTCTGATCAGTTGTGTTTCCCTCCACCTCAGCCTGATGGAACAGTGAACTTGGACAGCGATGAAGGTGAAGAGCCTTCTCCTGAAGCCTTGGTTCGTTATTTGTCAATGAGAAGGCACACAGTGGGAGTGGCTGACCCACGGTAAGTACGTGGTCAACATCCTGTCCAGTGCTAAGGCAAAAAAGGTCCCATCTGCCTTTGAGTGCCTCCTATGGCACACTTTCTCCTACTTCATGATCTAAATAAGTAACCAAGACACATTTTTAACACATCAGGGATCATGGTAGACCATTGCCAATTTGACTAGTTAAAGTCTCCCTATGTCTGGTTGCTCTTAGCAGCCATTGTGCTATGGTGAAAAGTATGGTAGAATATTTGTCCATGACGGTGGACATCCACAAGTACTAATCTAAGTCGTCCATAAGTACTCCTTAAAATTCAGCCAAGTTTAGCAAAATGTGATGCACACCTTTAGTCCAAGCACTCAGGAGGCAGAGGCAGGAGGATCTCTCAGTTTGATGCCAACCTAGTATATATATCAAGTTCCAAGACAGCCAGGATATATAAAGAGACCCTGTCTTAATCAATCAATTAGCCAACTTTCAAAGTTTTAGAGATGTTGTCTTCCCATGTTCCATATCAGCATTCCCATGATGCTTGGTCTTTTATCCCATGTTCCATATCAGCATTCCCATGATGCTTGGTCTTTTATCCCATGTTCCATATCAGCATTCCCATGATGCTTGGTCTTTTATCCCATGTTCCATATCAGCAATCTCCTATGAAGGGAAGACAGGTGATGTGGCATAATTTATATATGTTAACAGTGGTGGGGCTAGAGCTCAGCAGTAGAGGCACTTTCCTGACATAGGCAAGGTCCCAGGGTTCAGTCTCTTGCTCTGCTCCCAGAATGAACAAGAATCCCAAAACACGTTTCCCAAAGTGTTCCTCAAAGTCTTCCTGTCACAATGTTCCCTGAGGTCTTCATGTCGGGCAAATGGACTAGGTCAACTCATCCCATTTCTGCTCTGCAGCTGAGGCATGTCAGCATGAACAACTGCCCATCTCGTTGCTGAATGTTTTCTTAAACTGAGCAGGGAAAAGAAGGTTGTCACAAGCCTTCTCCTGAGAGTTCAGCTCAGGGCAGAGCTGTCTCTCTTATAAATGTCTCTCCTCTGAGTGAATCTCAGAAGCAACGCCCAGGCCTGGTGGTTTGCTTCTTTTATGTTCCTTGTTCTCGGCTTGTGATCAAACGAGCAATTGAAGGAACATTTTGGTTCCACAAAATGTGTCACCACAGAGGGGTGGAGTCCTGAGTCGTGATTAGTGGAAAGATCTCTTATTTAAAGTCTGCTGAGTATGACAGCCCTGAACAGCCAGTACTTATCTGTCCTGTCAGCACTGATGGTGGTAATTGCATTCTTTCCCTGGTGAATCAGTTGCTACTTCAGGCAGCCATTGTCTTAGCGGATGGCCTGTGCTCTCTAGAAAGTTGCTGTTCGCCTCCAGGCTTTAAAAGCCTGGGCTGGAGTTGTGCCAGTGTCTTCTCTGTTGGTTTTTGAGAGAATCAATGAAGAGTAGCAATTGCCAGTAACTTGGAGTAAATGACAGAGTGAAATTCCACATAGCAGACTTCTGTTTTGCTTTAGAATCTTATACAGAAATAGAAAATTTCATAGAAAAGTAAATTGGAGGACTTGACTTTGTCCAGTGGGAAGTGGGGAAAGTGTTTCCCCTGCAAGCATAAAGACCTGAGTTTGGAGTCCAGCACCCATGGAAAAGCCAACTGTTCAGTCTCTGTAGTAACTTCAGCCCTGTGGAGTGGAGACAAGCAGATCCACAGAGCTCATGGCCATCCTGAGTAACAAGTCAGTGAGCTCCAGGTTCAGTGAGGACCCTGTCTTTAAAATAAAAAAAAAAGAAATGTATATGAAACATGATAGAGGAAGATAACCCACCTTTGACTTCCACACTCATGTACATACATGTGTTTGGATACCTGCACACATGTTTGCTGTCTTACACACATGTAGAGTATATATGCACATACACACAAAGGATGGAAAAGGCTGGGCAATGGTAGTGCATGCCTTTGATCCCAACACTCTGGAGGCAGGCAGATCTCTGTAAGTCTGAGGCCAGCATGGTCTACAAAGTGAGTTCCAAGACAGCCTGGGCTACACAGAGAAGCCCTGTCTTAAAGAAAATATATATATATATATATATATATATATATATATATATATATATATATATAGAGAGAGAGAGAGAGAGAGAAGCAGGCAGGCAGACAGAGAGACAGACAGATAGACAAAATAATTGTGATGGGTATAGTGATATCATTACTTCAGAGACTTAAATACTTGAGGAACCACACTTTTCCTGTTTCCTGTCAGCACGGAAGTTATGGAAGATCTGCAGAAGCTCCTGCCTGGCTTTCCTGGAGTGAACCCACAGGCCCCATTCCTGCAGGTGGCCCCTAACATGAACTTCATGCACAACCTGTTGCCCATGCAGAGTCTGCAGCCAACTGGACAGCTTGAGTACAAGGTACGTGGCTGTGGAAAGGGCCTGCCCATAAGAAACAAGCTTGCTTTTCTCTTGGGAGGCTTTAAAAGGACTGTCCTTAATATCGAAGGGTTTCCCCAGCGAGGGCGTTCCCTTTTGTAAATAGCTCTGGCAATGGGAGATTTCTTCAGTTCTGTTCATCATCAGAGGATCCTCTACCTGGAGCAGATGAGTGAGGTGCTGTTTGCTTCCAGATTGTACTATCTCACCACTATGTCCTGCCTACCCTCCTGGCAGGAGCAGTCTCTATTACAACCGCCCACACTACAGCTGCTGAATGGAATGGGGCCCCTTGGCCGGAGAGCATCAGACGGAGGAGCGAACATCCAACTGCATGCCCAGCAGCTGCTAAAGCGCCCACGGGGACCCTCCCCACTTGTCACCATGACACCAGTGAGTAGCAACACATAGCCTGACTTTCTCAGAGGCTTTTCACAAGAAGGCTGTGAGCCCAGGGCTGGACCCAGCTAAAATACCTGAATTTCCTCTCTAACTTACAGTGTTCTGTGTGTTCTGCTGACTTCCTCCTCTTCCACAGTGGGTCACATACAGACAGCTCAGAGGACGTCCCCCACAGAAGGCTGTTCAAGTGGGCAGTGCACTCTAGAATGACTGGCTTTTTAAATTTTGTCTTCCAAAGATTAGTTGACAGGGGACATACACATGCCACAGTGCACACATAGACATCCAAGGGCAACTTCTGGGAGTCAGTTCTCTCCGCCTTCACATGGGATCCACGGTTTGAACTTAGGTCTTCAGGCTTGCACAGCAAGTGCTTACCTGCCAGCCAGCTCACCAGCCCATGGAATTAATCACTTTTTAGATGCGCTTTCAAAATTACCCTCTCACCCGCTCTCCTTTGAGCACCACCTCACATTTTTGGCACAACCTCAGTGCTTATATGACCATATCACGGTTCTGACTTCAGTTGGTGTCTTAGTCACATCATTTTTGTATGTTGGTGACACGTTGGCTTCTATTTGTTTCTTGATGATTTTTCTGTCACAATTCCATGAAATTGAATATTGCCTCCATACCCCTCATGAGCTCTTTAGAGCAGTACTGCTTACAATCACAGCAGTTGACGACTTTTGCTCTCCTTTGATCCATCATGGATCAATACTTTGTAAATCACTCCACTGACTTGTCAGGAAAGCACCTGGAAGCTCGCTCTGGAATTCTGTGCTTTGTTTTTCATGGGTTTGGTCACAGAGCGCTGTGAGCCTATGGGCCCCACTTTCAGAAACACTGCAGTTGAGAAAACAGTTCTGCAGCAGAAACAGCGTGCTGTTTATGATGTCAAAGACAAGTCTAGCCTATATGAAATATTTGACTAGGGCTGGAGAGATGGCTCAGTGGTTAAGAGCATTGCCTGCTCTTCCAAAGGTCCTGAGTTCAATTCCTGGCATCCACATGGTGGCTCACAACCATCTGTAATGAGGTCTGGTGCCCTCTTCTGGCCTGCAGACATACACACAGACAGAATATTGTATACATAATAAATAAATATTTTTTTTTAAAAAGGAAAAGAAAAAATATTTGACTAGTAAAAAAAGTGTGCAAAACTATGTAATCCCAGCACTTGGGAGGCAGGCACACGAGGGTCATTGCAAGTTTGCAGCCAACCTAGTATACATAGTGAGTCCCAGGTTAACCAGGGCTAAGACACAGACTCAAAATAATAATAATAGAACAAGCATGCGGGATTAAATGCCAAAGTGAATGACATGCTCTTAGGCACCAGAGGCTTTTGATGTCACTATTGGTCAGGAAGGATCAGAATCAGCAGTGTGGGAAGTGGGGTGACTTATCTCTGTCCACTGGAGTTGTTGCTGCCAAGGTCCCTTACAAGCTCTTGTTGATAAATCTAGTGGGCATTTTTAGTCTTTATCCTTTTGGATGTCCCAACTCAATTTGTTATTGGTGACCTTTCCTTCCCCGCTGGCTCCTGCAGCACCACCCTGGATTTCCCCTCTGCCTTCTAGTTCCTGTCTGCTCAGCTGGGACTGACCTGAGTCCCCTTTTCCATTCTTTCTTGTCTCCTCTTTGGATGAGCCTGTGTGCTTTCATAATCCCACCTGCCATCTGGTTCTCACCCAGGGTATTCTCCCCAGATCTACACTTGTGTTTTTGGGATTGCCTCCACCAGAGGGCTAGTGGCTACCGCGCAAGTACTCACAACCTGAATGTGACAGTTCCAAAGCTTATCTTAACGCAGTGACATTGTCTTCCCCTACGGTGACAGTGAACAGCACTGTTAGTGTCCTGGTGACTACACAAGCTAGGAACATGGATGTTTTTTCTTAATCTTTATACAGTTTTTGGTATTCATGCTATCAGTTATCTGTGAATTAAATAGCTTGCCACTCTTATCTCTGCCCCCTTTCCTTAAGTCATGGATACCAGTCACCTAGATTAACACAGTGGACTCCCAGATGATACCTGGCTGGCTTCCTGGTTTCCGCTGGCAGCCTCTTCCACCTTGCATCTGAAGAGACCTCACTTTTCCAAACACAGATCCTGTAACACTGTACCCCTGCTTTAAACCCTGTAGTGATTCACCACTGCCCCTCCCAAAATACATTTGTATGATCTTCAAGGCCATTTATAAGTGTCCTTCCTCCGCCTCAGCTATAGCCACTTCTTGTCTGTTTACTCCGCCCTTAGAACTAAAGGATGTGAAGATTCAAATGTTGGAATAATTTTTAAAAGCTTTTGTTTTGTTTTGTAACTAATTCAGTTTTTTAAAATATTTATTTATTATGTGTACAATATTCTGTCTGTGTATATATCTGCAGGCTAGAAGAGGGCACCAGACCTCATTACAAATGGTTGTGAGCCACCACGTGGTTGCCGGGAATTGAACTCAGGACCTTTGGAAGAGCAGGCAATGCTCTTAACCACTGAGCCATCTCTCCAGCCCACTAATTCAGTTTTTAAGAAAATATTTTTTTATTTTTTCTTTCTTTCTATTGTTTTTATTGAACTATTTATTTTTCTCCATTCTGCCCTCTTCCCATAATCCCCATGCTCTCAATTTACTCAGGAGATTTTGTCTTTTTTTACTTCCCATGTAGATTAGATCCATGTAGGTCTCTCATAGGGTCCTCTTTGTTGTCTAGGTTCTCTGAGATTATCAATTGTAGGTTGATTTTTTTTTTTGCTTTATATCTAAAAACCATTTATGAGTGAGTACATATGATATTTGTCTTTCTGGGTCTGGGCTACCTCACTCAATATGATGTTTTCTAGATCCATCCACTTGCCTGCAAATTTCAAGATATTATTTTTTTCTGCTGTGTAGTACTCCATTGTATAAATGTAAAGAAAATATTTTAAATCAATGGGCGTGGAGGTAGGGGCACCAGAGGTCAGAGGTGTAGAAGCCTTTGGAGTTTGAGTTACAAGCCACCCAGTGTGGGTGCTGGGAACCAGACTCAGGTCCTCTGCAAGAGTAGTATATGCTCTTAACCACTAAGACATCTTTCCAGCCCCACAATGCAGTGTTTTTAAAATGCCTTGTTTGGTCATTAAACTCATTTCTGATGATGCCTGAGGTGTGGACGATGCTGATATGTGCCATTGGGCCAAGAATACTCATTGAGGGTGCACAGCATTCGGTCTTCGTGCAGAGGAGCCAGCAGCCTCTATGATGTGTGTATGGCACTTCTTGCTTCATTCATGTTTTGGAGGGTAGTGAGTATTTTAACATATTGAATACAACTCTTTGATTATATGTTCTGTGACAATATACTTTCAAGCACCATGATGCTTCCCTGAAGTTCAAACATCCAAACTCTGGGACTGACATTAATGTGAAGCCACGGCCAGTTCCTCAGCACTCTAGGTATACAGCTTTTTATGTATTCTAGGTTCTTGGACACTTCTCTCAGCCTATGACCCATTTGCTCTTTGCCTGGTTGCTAGCTCCTCTGTACTCCTCAGGCCTTAATTCCAAAGCACCCCATAGAGGCCTTGAGAGAGCTTAATTATGTTCTTCTAATTGTCTGTTCACTTGTCTCTGTAAAACAAAGGCAAAGACTGTAGTTGTAAATTCATAGTTTGTCTTCTAGTAGGCCTTCAAGTGTTAGATGAACAAACAAGTGGATATAAAGGAAGAAATCCAAATTTCTATTACCCAAGCAAGCTGGAACTGGAAAACAAGATGAATGAAAGTTCTCTCTAACCCATAGGTTCTAGAAAAGTCTTGGAAATAATAACATTTAACAAGACCATGGGCCTCAATCCAGTTATCAGATTTCAAAGGAATCACAGAGTAAGCTGCCACCCTGAACCCTCCTTTCCTGTCTCTGCAGGCAGTGCCAGCCGTTACCCCTGTGGATGAGGAGAGCTCAGATGGGGAGCCAGATCAGGAAGCTGTGCAGAGGTAATGTGACATCTGGCAGTGCTTGCAGAGCATCCTTGGGCAGGCTCCCCCTGCAAGCGGCAAAAGGTCCTCTGCCCAGGAGGTGGTGCAGTGCAGCTTCAGTCCTTGTGGTCTCTTTGCTGAAGCCAGATGGCATGTTCCTCCCCACACGGAAGTAACAGAAGACTGCCCAGAAATCTCATTTCTATAAGCGCCATTGGAAGCCCCTTAAGTGACAGCAATAACCTTAAGAACGTTTTTCTCTCCTCCCTCCTCCCTTCCTTGTCCCCGCCTTCATATTGCAACTCTGATAGTGTTCAGAAGGCATACAGCCTGCTCCTACCTGCCACGAACTGTTCACTGAAAAGGAATTGGAGATCTGAGATGACAGTGATCCTAGCTAGTCTGGCCTTGGACCTCTGGCATGGACTCCTCCTTCCCAGGAGAATGAATGAATACCTCCTGTACTGTTTGCTGTGTGTTTCTTCTACTCCCTTGTACCAACAAAGAGATATTGGAAAAAAAGAAAAAGTGGGGTGGGGTGGGATGTGGGCCAGAGACAGATGTAAATACCCATTGTCTGTAGAACCCTGTTGAGAGATGCCTAATTCACAGAGAACAGTAGTGACTATCAGGCATGCTGTGTGTCCGTTGACCTCAGTTCCAGTAGCTATGGTCTTCAGCTCCATGCATGCCCCCTTGTGAAGTTGTCTTTCTTATTTTCTGGGGAGGGGTTTTCACCAGAATCCAGCATGTATTTTCCCAGAAACACAGGTGTTCTTCAAGATTATATGTTTTCCCTTGAGGGAAATTGAAATAAAATGGTTTTCATGGGCTCTTGGGGAAACTTTGGGTGTTTTTATCAATGGACATTAACCACTGATGGCTTTCTCTCATTAGTTTGCATACAATGAATTACAGTCTGATAACGACTTTTAGCTTACATAGGCAATGTAGTTAAGAATAAACCTAGAACCTTCTGGTTGTTGTCCACAATTCTTCCTACACTCAGGGGGTCTATATAAGAGCTCCTGTTCAAAGAAGCTGGTCCTTTGCAGAAAAGAAACAAAACAAAGCAAAGTGCCCTAGTGACCAGGGGTGCCAGCTCCCTCCACAACCTAGCCATAGGAGAAGAACTATGGTGACCACCTCACTCTGATGCTCTTGTTCCTATGGTTTGCTGACAGAAGGAGATAAGAGGTTACAAATGAGCCCTGCTGGTGTCGTGGAGAAACAGGAAAGTAGGGATTGTACTCTGTACTGCCTTCCCTCCTTGAAAAGATGCAGCCATGGTTTATCTTCTTTGTCTTAGCCATCACTTCCTCTGTCCCCTCCTTTCTCTTCCAACCAACATTGAAAGGCTAGAATGCCCATCATTTTGTTGGGACAGAAGGGAATCATGCTTCTCTTATGTGTACCCAAGACAATCAGAAGTGCTGAGGAAGCTGAACCAGACACAGGGCCTGGATCTTGTACGGTGCTGATCCATGTGGATCTGGAAGTTTTTTAGTGTGAAGGGATCATTGAGGCTGACTCCTGGGCGCCTGACTCTTCCGTTTTCTTACCTTGCTTCTTTACCTCCTACAAAGAGCTCTGAGTATCCCAAGTGCTTTATTCCTTCATCCTCTTAAGTTAGTCCTTTGGGTGTCACATCAGCTTTTCTTGACCAGTGATTGGTCACAGGACATGAGGCAAGAACTTAGTTGTTCTCGAATAAGTCTATCTCCTTTGGCATGTAGTAAGGACAGCACAAATCCTGAGGCCTCTGACACCAGGAGACACAATTTGGTTCTTTCTGACTACCTCCCTTGAAACAGGCCTTGAGTTCATTTCCTCTGACTTGTAGTTTGGAAATTTGGAGAAAAAATGATTTGTAAAAAAAATAACTTCTATTGAATGGAATAAACTAAGGAAATTGATTCAGTTGCCTTTGTGAGCTAGGCCTGCTTTTCCTCTCTTAAATGGCTACTCTCAAGCTCAAAACTCAGCCACTTCAGTGGTAAATGACTTCTGTTGGCCAGGTAGACATGCTTCACTTCCATCCGGTCTGGGGCTGCTGACCGGGAAGCCCTTCTGACGCCCCATACTGTCCTTCCGAGCACTTCGGACTAACTTCTGTTGCTTCTTGCACAGGAACATTCTTGTCTTTTTTACTATGAAATGTCCTCCCTGCTTGTTGCAGGTACTTGGCAAATAGGTCCAAAAGACACACACTGGCCATGACCAGCCCGACAGCTGAGATCCCACCGGACCTACAACGGCAGCTAGGACAGCAGTCTTTCCGTCCCCGGGTCTGGCCTCCTCACCTGGTACCTGACCAGCATCGGTGAGTAGCCACATGGCAGTGTGAGCTTCCTTGAGGCTCACTGGACCAGCACCCTTATGACTAGTCTCCAGGTCATGGTGACTGGCTTTAACTAGAATCCACCTGCCATCCCGAACTCACATCTTCTCAGCTCCCAGCACTAGGCAAGACACAAGGCAAATGTTTTCTCTTGGATTCTGGAGCAATCCAAGGTCCTTCCATCCTATTTCCTTGCAGACCTGTTGATCATCTGCAGCTGATTCCTGTGGGCCTTCGAGGGAGTGATGCTCTCAGAAGGCAACTTTAGAGATGAGGATATTGTAGCAGCATCCACAGGCCTGACTCTTAATAGTTCATCACCTTCGAAAGAATGGGCACTTCCTATGATGTTAACCCTGAGCAGCAGGCTGGCTATAGAGGGAGGAGCATCCCTAATGAATGGTAGAACAGGAACGGAAAGTCATTCTTCGGAGGGTCTGACAGCAAAGTCTGCACTAGGCCTCTGTTATTCAGATCATTGCCTTGAAGAAGGGAAAACAAGCTTCCACCATCCTGACCAGGGAAACATTTCCAAATCTAAGGCAGCCCGGCAGCAAGAGAGCTGAGGCAACTGTCTTCCGTGACTCCTTGGTGACTGACAGTCTTAGCCAAGTCTGTTTTGATGCTATCTTCCAGCCCACAGGCCACGTTTCCAAAGTCAGCAGCTGTCGCTTGATCTGATCCTTCCAGTCTTCTTGTGGGGGTAGTGAAATGCAGTCTCCCTTCGGGAAGGTTCTGAGGAAATTAGGTGTATTTGTGTGCCAGTAGGAACGAACACTTGTGACCAGTCACACTGATCAGCTCCATACAGTGTTCCATTGTGCTTCTCATTCACTGGGCATCAGGGAATCAGCAGGGACAGGTGAACCCTGAACAGACAGGGACATAATTAGTGCCACATTGGCACTCTGGAAGAATGGAAGTAAGTTTCTATAAATGACCGTGAGCAATTTAGAAAGAAACAGTCCTGTGAGGAGCAGAAGGAATGGAGGTTGTCATGTATGATGGTGATGGCACAGTCCCTCCGATGGAAACCCCTGGGGGGTGCACATCAGTCACAGAGAGCTCCTGTGTGCTTGTTGGCTAGTGAGCTGACCCCGCCCCGGGGAGCTGGTAACTTAGGACTCAGCACTTGCACTTGCTCCTTGCCTCCTCTTCTAGTCTCCCCAGGCCTGTTGTGTAGGTTTTGTTCTTTGAGGATCTAGCTTTACTCCAGCCAGCCATCCTCTCGGACCTGCTGTTCTACTGGCATTTGTCCTTACGAGAGGATCGCCACAGCCTGCAGGTCCACCTGTGTGATAAACGCTCTGCTCGCAGTCACTGCCAGGGCCTGGCCTGCAGCTCTACTCTGTTTCCATGTCACATTCTTGGTAGTGGTACATGGATTTCTGGGGCCAAGATACACTGACTTGAAAACCAATGAATGCTTAAATGACAGACTGTGTGCTGTGGGGTACTTGTGTAAACCAAGAGTGTCTTAGTGTAGTCACCAAGCGCAGGAGAGATTAAAGTTAGTTCAGGGGGAAAGAGAAGTGTTCAAAGACCATAAAATAAACAATATGATATGGGTGGCCTGCCTGTGTCACTGAAATACTTTCATTTTCTGGAAAATGATTACAAGAACAGAATATATATCTATGTGTTATACTAGGTGAAGTCTACCCTGGAGACAGAAGCGGGGTTGGTCAACATTTACCCCCTGGAATTGTGTGGTTTAAAAGTTAACACAAGACAGGTTCTGTCCAGTTGGGGGCTGCGTCTCTGTTTGAAGGGTAGAGTGGAAATAGCAGCCCATGTGAGGCTGTCCTGAGTGAACGTGGTTGCTATTGAAAATAAAGTCAAGCATGCTTGATTCTGCCCGTGCCTCTGCAGTACACGGGTCCCTTGGAACCGCTCCTCTGAAGTTAATGAGCCGGGATGAGCTGGGGCCAGTCTCTTCACAGCCTGAGTTTCCAGAAAGCCGTGCCACACCTGGAACCTGGGATGTTCTTGCTGTAATGGAAAGGCTGGTTTTGTGCAGGAAGACTGCTGGAAGAACAGCTCTTGGTGACAGAAACCTGTCCATTGCCTGAAGATTCTGAAAGTGTAGGAATCAAATTTTAGGAGAAATGATACCGATGCTTTCTTTTAATTCAAAGGATCTACAGTACAGACAGAACTTGCTTCGGAAAGCCACCTTCCCGAATGCTGTTTCTGGATCGTGATACCCATCCCCTACCGCGGGTTAATTTTGTCGTTTATGTTACTAAAGCAAATAGATGTTCATGCTCATTTCATAGCTCACTCCTGCATAAAGCTTTGATGGAGTCAGAAGCAGAAGTGCCATTAGTGAAGAGGGTGAGGGCTTTCTCCTGTCATCCGAACTCTCTTGGCTTCGCTGCCGTCATTGTTTCTCCTCAGCCTTTCCCTGTCTGCACTGTATTTGAACTTGCTTGTTCACCTGCTTCCTTGGCTTTGGCTCTGCTTCAGTCTGAACTGGCATGGTGACCAGTCGCCTCACCCATAGCTCAGTGTAATGTCATCTCTGCCCTAGACCTGCCCCCCTGACCCTTGTCATCAGCTGTGGGGACGCTGCCTCTGCAGTCTCTAACCTGCTTATCTCAGCTCATAAACATCTCTCTCTGGTTAGGCAACGCATAGGTGTTAGCCAGCCTGGTGCCGTCTTCGGGCTCCTTATCGATGACTCTTCTTTCTCCCCATAAGACACTGGCTGTGTTCTGGTTGAGCAGTGGGGACCCCTCTGTCAGAGGAGGGTGGGCAGGTGCTGCTCTGTATGGGCTTCTTCACAGTGACAGGTCTCGCTCGCGTCTGTCCACAAGGTACGTGCAGGATCTTGAGGTCCACATTCCTGAGGAATGTGCTGTCTCTATCCTGGGATCAGAAGTCCTATTTTTCCCCAACCCCAGCCTCCACCCTCTCTCCTTTCCAGAACAGAACTGTGAGTTCCAGTCCAGACCTTTGACCCCAGAGCTGACTTTGGTTCATTCATTCTAGCCACACGTAGGTTACTGCTGGAGGAAACTCGGATCAAATGGTGACTTCTAAGTTTTTGAAGACACCAGATAGGGATCTGGTTTTTAAAACCCGAGCTTGTATAAAAATAAGCCCCCCAAAATGTAACTGTAATAGAAATTAATGTATGACTTTAAAACCCAGAGCTCTAGCCAGGCAGTGGTGCCGCACGCCTTTAATCCCCACACTCAGGAGGCAGAGGCAGGTGGATCTCTCTGAGTTTGAGGCCAGCCTGGTCTACAGAGCTAGTCTCAGGGCAGCTTGGGCTGTTACACAGAGAAAAAGAAAAAAAACAAAACCACAAAAACAAACCAGAGCTCTGCTACACCCAGTCCTGGCTATACTGGCAAATTATACCCTGCTCTAATATGTTTATAAGAACCAGATGTAATTGACCTAGGACCTCACCAGACCTAAGGTAAGTAGAGGTAGGAAATGTAGTCCTCTAAAGGGGAACAGACACCTCAGGAAATGACATGGGGATGCTGTGCGGGCCTCCTCATGCAGCCTGCTGTCTCTGTAGTCATCTGGAACCAGTGGTCCCTGTGTGATTGGTCAAAGCCCCCAAGTCCTAGCTGCTAACCGTCTCTTCCCATATATTCAGCTCCACCTACAAGGACTCCAACACCCTGCACCTCCCTACGGAGCGTTTCTCTCCTGTGCGCCGGTTCTCAGATGGGGCTGCGAGCATCCAGGCCTTCAAAGCTCACCTGGAAAAAATGGGCACCAACAGCAGCATCAAACAGTTACAGCAGGTAATCCTATGGAGGAGCAGGGGTAACAGGGGTAACAGTGCCATGTCCAGGACCAGGACAGTAACTTCCTATGCCTTCGTGTCAACAACACTGAGGTGTTCTAGCTTAAAACAGTATAGCTTTGTAATGCGCCTTCCTCATATACTGCCTTCCCGAGGGTCAAACTTTCTTCCCTCATAATGAGATTAAAATTTTTCTATTGTCTCTGTAGTTCATTGGAAAGACATTTCTGGTTTGGGTTTCCCTAGGAAGCAACAGGGAAGGTACTTCTAAGCAAACTTGGCATTCCCCTTGCCACACAAGGCACTGGGTCCTAGTGAACCCTGCTGCTGTACCTTGTTAGCACCAGGCATCATCTCCAGCTGGTAGGAAACTTGCTTCCAGGCTGCTTGCTATGAAGGGCCAAGAGATTCAAGTGGCGTGTGCTTTGTATTTGTATTTGATTCACACTGGTTGCTCATTCATGCATTCGGTGTCCTTGGTGGCTCATTCTCATGGAGCAAAGTGTGAGAGGATTCCTGGCCAGGCCCATCAAGGGCACTGTTCTTCTGTGTCTCACTCTGCCTCTGAGACCCTGCGAGCAGATCTGCTGCTGCAGAGATCACTGCATATGGTGGGCCTGGCTGTGTCCTGTTATCCCCACTGCTTTCCCTTCAGGAGTGTGAGCAGCTACAGAAGATGTACGGGGGACAGATTGATGAGAGAACCCTGGAGAAGACCCAGCAGCAGCATATGCTGTACCAGCAGGAGCAGCACCACCAGATTCTCCAGCAGCAAATTCAAGTAGGCCCTCATCCACTCTGCCTTCTCTAGTGAGCTTGGAGTTTGTTTTTGGGCTATTTGCCTGCACATTGTGAAAAGGGCTCAGGGCAAAGTAGAGTGTGAGTTATGTTTATGGGTCACATGTGTGAGGAAAGGCAACTGAACCCTTTGATAGAGCACGGGAGCAAAAGTCAGCCTCAGATAGCCTTCTGTAGCCTCCCTTCCCAAGT
>JAQHUG010000003.1:6416176-6463840 GCA_028555095.1 Dicrostonyx torquatus
TAGCCTCCCTTCCCAAGTCAGTCACAGATAGCCTTCTGTAGCCTCCCTTCCCAAGTCAGCCTCAGATAGCCTTCTGTAGCCTCCCTTCCCAAGTCAGCCTCAGATAGCCTTCTGTAGCCTCCCTTCCCAAGTCAGCCTCAGATAGCGCCTTCTATAGCCTCCCTTCCCAAGTCAGCCTCAGATAGCGCCTTCTGTAGCCTCCCTTCCCAAGTCAGTCACAGATAGCCTTCTGTAGCCTCCCTTCCCAAGAGTAGCTCTGATGAATTTTGCAGCTCATGATAGTAGTTTCTCCCCCACCCCTTTCATGTTTTAGGATTCTATTTGTCCTCCTCAGCCTTCCCCACCTCTTCAGACTGCATGTGAAAATCAGCCAGCCCTCCTCACCCACCAGCTCCAAAGGTAAATGACACACTCCTACCATTCCTAAGTCACTGGCTGGACAGCATGGCACCCGGGGCCAGACTCGTGGGAAAAACTGTCTGACTTGAGTATTCACTTTGGGAGAGTCTGGTGGGAAAACAGGACAGTGGGTTTAGAGTTGAAGGGGCTTCCTAAAATCCTGGCTATTTTCTTAACCGTATGAACTAACCTCCCTCACAGGCCAGGCCAGTGAGCACTGCCTTTGTGCCTGGAAAGACTGGCTAAATGAGATGTGGACAGGCTTGTGGTGGCCTGCTGCCATGATTAGCTTCCCCAAACTAAAAGATGTCTATTTGTATGTATTGTATGGCTGTTAACTCCAAATGGCTCTGTCACCTCAGGAGGCTTATATATCTGCTCTGTCATTTTTTTAAGGTTAAGGATTCAACCTTCAAGCCCACCCCCCAACCACTCCAACAACCATCTCTTCAGGCAGCCAAGTAATAGTCCTCCACCCATCAACAGTGCCATGATTCCATCTCACGGTGAGTGGAGGCAGCCATCCAGATAGTTCCATTATGTGCTATGCAGGAAAAGACGTGGTCTTTTGCTTTGATTTGTTGGATTTTTATTTTGTTTCTTGATTGTGAAACCTTGGGTAAATTTCTTCTGTGTACCTGTGCTTTCTCAGTAACAACTGTAATAATAGCAAAATTTAATAAATACACATAAATCACCTGGGATAGTAACTAATATGATAGTCCTTAGTACAGGTTAACTGTTATTAATATAGCTACTAAAACCCCTCCAGTATTCCTGCCGGGTGTGATTCTTCAGAGACTAGCACACAGTTAGTTCCTTGTCAGTCTCCTTGGCATTCTGGAAAGGCATTGGAATTGCTTCTAGGTTCTTCTACTCAAGGTAGAGTCTTTGAATCAGAGCTGGATCTTGGGTTCTGTCCTGGAACTGCCAGATGAGAATGTGCAATTTAACCACTTTTCAGGGTCATTTGTGTGTGTTCACATTTGGGAAGCACTGCTTACACCTCTGCTACTCAAAATCTAGCTGTAGACCTGCTCTTAGGGAATAAGTTGGGAATACAAATTCCTGGAGAATTCACCTCACCTACTGAATCCTATACAATTCTATGGCAGGACCTTGTGAGTGAGATCACTTCTCTGCCGGTTCTTGGCATTGTCTTATAGTGAGGTATAAGAAGGCTGTTCTAGATGCTGTCTGCTGTGAGTCTCCTCCTGGGTTCCCTTACTCCCAACTGGCAGGTGACCTGGGCACCCTGCTGTCCCTCTCTCTACAGGTGCTACGTCTTCCTCCCAGTTTCAAGGCTTACCCTCCCATGGTGCAGTGTTTCAGCAGCAGCCTGAGAACTGTTCCCCACCTCCCAGTGTGGCACTAACCTGCTTGGGCATCCAGCAGCCTAGCCAGTCACAGCCGGTGACTATCCAGCTGCAGGAGCCAGTTGACATGCTCAGCAACATGGCAGGGTCAGCTGCAGGCTCTCCGGGGCGGGGCATCGCCATCAGCCCCAGTGCCAGTCAGATCCAGATGCAGCACCGTAACAACCTAATGGCTAACTTCAGCTATGGGCACCGGCCCTTGTCCAAGCAGCTGAGTGCTGACAGTGCAGAGGCCCACAGGTAAGCTCGTCAGTGTTGCCCAGCCCCTGTGTAGGTGAGCTGGAGAGGAAGAAGCCCCTAAGCAGAGTGAATGAGGAGGAACAAGTCTGAGGAGCCCATGCTCTTGTGTCATCCTTTGTAAAAGCAGCATGGTAGGATCAAGATGAGCTTGTAAACTGTTCACGAACCAAACTGTTAGTGAGACAGGAGGAAAATGGCAGTGTGCCCTCCTGATGGCCCACAAGAAAGGGAATGGAAGGTCTGTCAGAGGGATGTAGGAAGGTCTCATTCCCTAAGTTGTCTAGGGTCTTTCTTTCTCTGTTCTCTTGGAGACTGCTACTGTAAACAGCTCAGATCATTTTTTAAGAAAGGCTAGCTAAGCCTGAGTGCCTAGCTCTGTGGGTAGAGTGCCGGATTGCCATGCACAAACCCCAGCACCACGTAAACCAGGTGTGCCAACCATACCTAAAACCCCAGCCCTCTAGAGGTAGAGGCAAGAGAATCAGGGGTCCTCCTCGGCTGTGTGACAAGTTAGAGGCTAGCCTGGGCTGCATGAGACTCAAGAAACAAATCAAGGCTTTCAAGATTGCTGCTTACATGCCCAGTGCCATAAGTCTCTTCAAAGACTTGGATAAACAAATAAGGGGACAAATAACAGTGACGTCACAGCCCAGGACTGTACCATGGGGTCTTTGTGCTGATAAAGGCTAGTGACTATCCCCAGGAAAGCTGGTGTAGTTATTACTCAGATGCCTGGTACTCACTCCTTTTTGTGTCTGCAGCTTGAACGTGAATCGATTTTCTCCTGCTAACTACGACCAGGCGCATTTAAACCCCCATCTGTTTTCGGACCAGTCCCGGGGGTCCCCCAGCAGCTACAGCCCTTCAGCAGGAGTGGGGTTTCCTTCAACTCAAGCCCTGAAAGTCCCTCCACTCGACCAGTTCCCCACTTTCCCTTCCAACGCACATCAGCAGCCCTCACACTATACCACATCAGCACTACAGCAGGCCCTGCTCTCCCCTACACCGCCAGACTATACCAGACACCAGCAGGTTCCCCACATCCTTCAAGGACTGCTCTCTCCCCGACATTCGCTCACTGGCCACTCGGACATTCGGCTGCCTCCAGCAGAGTTTGCACAGCTCATTAAAAGACAGCAACAGCATCGACAGCAACAGCAGCAACAACAGCAGCAGCAGCAGCAGCAAGAATACCATGAATTGTTCAGGCATATGAACCAAGGGGATGCTGGGAGCCTAGCTCCTAGCCTCGGGGGACAGAGTATGACGGAGCACCAGGCTTTATCTTATCAAAATGCTGACTCGTACCACCATCACCACCACGCCAGCCCTCAGCATCTCCTACAGATCAGAGCACAGGAATGTATCTCACAGGGTCCCTCATCCACCCCCACTCATGGGTATGCCCACCAGCCGCCACTAATGCATTCGGAGAGCATGGAAGAGGACTGCTTGTGTGAGGGGGCCAAGGCAGGCTTCGCAGACAAGAGCTCAAGCACACTGACCAAAGGTTGCCATGACAGCCCTCTGCTCTTGAGTACCGGTGGGCCTGGGGACCCTGAGTCTTTGCTGGGAACTGTGAGTCAGGCCCGGGAGCTGGGGATCCATCCCTACGGACACCAGCCAGCTGCCACATTCAGCAGAAATAAGGTGTCCAGCCGAGGTAAGAGTCCCCTCAGAGTAAAAGCCTTGGGCAAGTCTGTCCTAATTTAAGTGTGCAGGGGCATTCAGGGCATTAGCTTGTACTCTGTGCTCCTAAGGGAGCGGGGAGCCCTGCGAAGACCCTCAGGACCATTTTGGGGAAAGTGGAGCATGTAGGAAGTGGCTATTGGTGGGTCACTTACAAAATAAAGTGATAGAAGTAGACAGCGCCCAGGACACACATGCTCACACCACAGTGTCGTGGAATCCAGAGATGCCCAACGGTCATCAGAAATCTTCTGCAGTAGAGACAGCCAGCAGCATTAAGGAAATATATAAACTGTGGGGCTGAGAGTCAGCTCCAGCCCTGGCCTCACCCTGTCTTGACTGTGACAGCCCTAGACTCTTGGTTCTGGTTGCCCTCTTCTGTGAAAGAGAAGCATGATGAACAGTGGCCCCCTGTAGCATTTTGTGATGGTTCAGGCATTTGTGTTTATACATTCTGCTCATGTGAGAAAGAATGCACTTGATAACGGAAAGTGAGGTGTAAACTGTATTAGGGAGGGCTGCCTTCACTGTCATCTGAGATGAGGGTTTCCATTGGGGACTTTTGTTAGCATGCTGATGTTTGCTTAGCAAAACCAGGAACACTGTGTGTCTCCACTCCCCCCCCACCCCCCTGTGGCAGCCTTTTGTTTCACCCTTCCTCACCACAACCGTGAAGGTAAATGAAGATGGTAGAGATGGACTTATCTGGAGCCTGCTACTCTGAGCATTTCTTCCATGGTTCCCTCCCTGGAGCTGCCTGCATCTCCACCCTGTCCTTTAAAGGCAACACACATAGCTCAGCTCTGAGGCTAGGTAAATCCTGCAGGGCAGAGCAGGTTGGAAAACCTTGAGCTGAAATAGGTTATGTAAAGACTTGGTAGCTTCAGATGCACTTGTCATATCCTCAGATATGAGGCAAATGTGTTGTATAAAATGACAATTAAATCCTAACCTCTGGAGCAGATCATGTCACCCAGCTTAGAGGTCTGCCATCCACATACATATTATGTCCTCTGGTGGTTGTATTTAGGGTGGGACTTTCAGAACAGGTCATATGTACAATTAGAGTCCCCTAGCAGTGTTGGAGGCTGGGACAGACCACAGGTAGAAACAAGCCTGTGGAAGGAATCTGTATGAGGAGAGCTTCTGATGAGTTAGCTTGCTACACCTGCATCTTGCAGTTCATTCCGTGATTCCTTCTTGCTGTGGAGCAAAACCCAGGGCCTCACACACGCTTGACCAGCTCTGCCCCTCAACTATACCTGGCCCGTATTTTAGTCAGTGCAGTGGTCCATTATCATCTTATCAGTAAAGCAGCCAAGACTCAAGAGATTGATAACTTACCTCTGGGTCAGAGTGAACAAGTAGCACTGTCACTCTGTCACCAGCAGATTCTTGAACATGTTCTATGTACAGGTTACTGAAGAAGGGATACGTTGGAGGGAATGGAGCACCCTTCCCTAGCCCCTCATTGCTGTGTGTTTAAATCCCTTAGAGTGCTGTTCTTTCAGAGACATTTCCCCTGGTTTCTCTTCACCTTTTCTCCTGTATGATGCCTTTGTTCAGGAAGGATGGAGAGGTCTCACTCACCACCGTCTTCTATTGTCAGAAAAGCCTCTTTAGCTACTTCCCAGCCATAGTAGGGCTGGACATGGTCAGGGCTTACCCTAGAGGGAGAGGCCGGCTCTGTAGAAGAATAGGGAAGTGTTCTAGAAGCTGGGTAGCACATGGACAGAGAGGATTCTGTCCTTTGGGCTTAGGGTAGAAGTGCAGGAAAGAGCCAGGTGACAGTGTCTTAGAGCCATCTGCACCCAAGCTTGCTTAGCTTGGCCTGCAGCACAGAGAGGAATCAGGAGAAGCTAAGGGGAAAGGTTTTCTAAGAGGCAGGGTTTTGTCAGTTAGAACAACTTCAGTTCCCCGTCAGAACTCTCTTCCCAGGCGGAGGCGTCAGTTCAGGTCCATGCTGCACATTATAGTTACTTTGTCATCAGATCTGCCCTCCCTAGCTGGCCAACACCTGTTACTTCCCTTTCCTTCCTCCCTATCCATCCACCACCGTCAACTATCACTGTCGCTTACCTCCTACAAATATTTTTGTTGGCCTTGAACAGTTCAAAGTTGTCCTGTCCCTACAGCCTTACCTCCAGTTTTTCTCTACGTGACTCTCACCCTATGGGGTCCTATTTATCACTGACCTTTGACATTAGTTTTACTCTGGCCTGTCTGCTGTCATATCTCACATGAGTTGCCCTCCTTTCTAACGTCTGTTGTCAGTAAAGCCACAGGGCCCAGAAGGGTGAGATAATGGAGTGGATGCATTAATGATTCAGTGCAGCCCAGTGCGTGCTGCTGCAGTTGCTTCAGAACCCCTGTGTGTGTGTGTGTGTGTGTGTGTGTGTGTGTGTGTGTGTGTGTGTGTGTGTGGTGGGGGTACGCCTGTGTGTTCAAAGTGGTTCTTTCCAGAGGATCTCCTCTGTCCTCCGGGCCTCCTCCAGGCTTTCTCTTTGTTCTTCTGCTGGTGAGGGATATTAAGCTAAATGAAGTGCTTGTAGAACCCCTCTGCTCTACACTTGGTGCTTTTGACTCAGTTCACCATTTCCTTATCACACCCACCCACCCTGAGGAAGTGTGTGTTAAGATCCCATTTCAGAAGCCAGGCTGTGGTGGTACACACCTTTAATCCCAGCATTTAGGAGGCAGAGGATCTCCAAATTAAGGCCAGCCTAGTCTACAGAGTAAGCTCCAAGACAATCACAACTACATGGAGAAACCATGTCTCAAAATACAAACACCCCACCCTCCAAAAAAAAAAAATCCTGTTTCAGTAGAAGCTATCTTGGCCTAACGTTATACGCCTATGCAATCCTCAGTTCCTTTCCTTTCTCCTCTTTCTCCACCAGCCCTCTTTTTAAAGACGGGGTGTCACTGTGTAATCTAGGCTGGCCTTAAACTCATGATCCTCCGAACTCAGCTTCCCAAGTACTGGGATTACAGGGTTATGCCAGCACACCTATCTACATTTTCAGTTTATCAATGAAATTTTAGAACAGGCTGGTGAGAGGCCCAGTGGATGAAGCACTCACCATCCAAGTCTGACAACCTGAGTGTGGTCCCGGAACCCACATATAAGTAGAAGATAAATAGCTCCAAAAATGTTATCTTCTGACCTCCATACATGTCCCCTGGCACCCACACACATGTTATACACATACACAATCATAATAAAGAATAAAGAAATTTGTAGCTTATTTACCATGGCTTTTGCAAAGAAAGGGTTCTAACAGTCTGCTCCGTCAGACCACAGGAAGTGCAAGACCCTCACTCCTGTCACCCTGTTTGGAACCTGGTGATTCTTGAATGCCCCTCCATCTTGGGGGAGTTGCAGGAGAGAAGTTGAATACAAGTTACCGAGCTGGTGTTGTGGGTGCTGTGGGGTGTGGGAGGGAATGATGAAGGGCCTGTCTTCGGGGAGCGTCTGTTCGTGAAGAGCTGGATCAGAAGTGGTGTGGAGTGTGTTGTGCTAGATACAGTTCACAAGTGTGGAGCTCTGGACATATTAGTGTTTCTTTTTTTAATATTTATTTATTATATATACAATAGTCTGTCTGTGTGTATGTCTGCAGACCAGAAGAGGGCACCAGACCTCATTACAGGTGGTTATGAGCCACCATGTGGTTGCTGGAAATTGAACTCAGGACCTTTGGAAGAGCAGGCAATGCTCTTAACCACTGAGCCATCTCTCCAGCCCCCCATATTAGTGTTTCTTAAGGGTGGATGTGCAAAGCTTACTGATGTTAGTCTAGGAAACTTGGATGCCTTCATACGTGTGTCCGTGGTTTCCTGTTCCCAGGATGTCTGTTTGCCACTAGACAGTAGGAGGCCAGTCTGGGCAAGGTACTGAGCACATACTTTGCCAAAAGTTTCTTGCAAATGTCCCAGCTTTCAGGGCTAACTGTACTCTGCTGCCAACAGTCTCATTGAGACGTGAAAATGAGGCACCTCCCCCTCCTGCAGTGTTACAGGAGCTGACTCTGTAAGTAAATACAGTAGCACAACCAGCTTGTACAGCTCAGAAAACCACATCTTCTTCTCTGAGCCCAGTTGGCTTCAGACCTCACAAAGGGTAAAGTGCTGACAGCCTTGAAGGGATTAAGATGTTGCCCCTTAGTGCCTTTAAGAGGTAGGCAAACATGCCATTCCTCATTTACTCTTAAATCCCAGTAAATAGGTAGGACGAGTCAACATTGACAGATTCAACAGTTACGCAAGCTGCCCCAGAGTCCCCCGGGTGTGGGGGTGTGCCTTGGATCCCTTTGTGCATTTTATCCCCTACTTGTTCAGACAGTCACCTCCCTCTCTGCACCCCCCTGGTTATTGGAAGGCATGGTCCCTGCTTTATCTATATGCCGTTCTATGAGCCTGCCTTTCCTTCTAACTTCTGAACTGGCATAAAGGGTGTCAGAGACTCTTGTCCCTTGGTCAGTGGGTTGGTCTTTTTACAGCCGCTGATCAACAGGTCTTATCGAAGGACTTTGAGGCTCAGCAGTCTTCCTAAACTGGCTCCTTTACCTGTGGAGTCCTCAGTGTTTATCACAGATCTTCCACTTGTGTCAGGATTTTGGAGCCCTTATCTGTCAGATAAGGGACCTTAAGGGTAAAGGGGAGGCTGCCTGGGTGCCATGTTTTGTGTATTCTAGTAGTGATAGGCCTGGATCCTGGCTTGTTCTGTCGCATTCTTGGCCCTTCTGTTCTTTCCTGTGTGCCTGTGCTAGCTTCCTGTCACTATGAAAGACAGAACACCAGCTTAGGAGGAGGAAAGTTCTGTCAGAGGTTTCAGATCTGTCCCATTGGAACCTGTATTGAGATGACACATCATAGCAAGGCATGACATGTAACAAAACTACACCCCATTCTAGCTGGGACAGAAAGGGAACAATGGCGGGAGCTGGCTCCCAAATCCTAGTCAAGAACACATCCCAGCACCCTAACTTTTAAAAACTTGTTTTCGTTTGTATTTATTTTGTGCAGTGCAGGTAAATGAGTTATGTTCCATAGCCCTCATGGGGAGGTCAGAGGCATTGGGCTTAATGTAAGCACCTCTACCCACGGAGCCATCTTGCCACCTTGAGAGAGAGAGATGTGTGTGTGTGTGTGTGTGTGTGTGTGTGTGTGTGTGTGTGTGTGTTTAGACAGTTGAGGGGGTTAGTTCTCTGCTTCCACCTATGGGTCCTGGGGATTGAACTCAGGTCATTAGACTTGATGGCAAACACCTTTACCTGCTGAACCTCCTCACCAGCCATACTCTAACTTCATTCTCTTTACATCTTGTTAGTGCCATGCTAGTGACCAAGTTTCCAACACAGGTGCCTTTGGCTGACAGCCAAGATCCTTGCCCCAGCAGCTCCCTATTTACTCTACCCCTTCCCAGCACAACTTCTGAAAGTGGGGTGCTGATCCTTCCAGTGAGCCTGCTCCCCAACTCCTGTCAGTATGCTTCGTTTTCAGCTGGTGTGGGTTTATTTTTTGTGATGGTTAAGGATCACACACAGGTTCTACTCACACTAAGCAAGCAGTTTGCTCCTGAGCTGTGTTCTCAGCCCGGGATCTAGTGTGGAATCACATTTGTTTCTTCCAGACCAAAGGTTAGCAGTCTGTGTATCCCACAGAAGCAGACATCTAGAATGATCAGCTGCCTGGCTCGAGTTTCCTTCCCCCTCCTCAGGAAGCAAGGAAGCTAGAGTCAAGCTGGGTCTCCCAGAGGTGTGCTAGTGGCCACTGTGCCACCTCCACTTGATGGAGGAGGGAGCGCTAAGCTGGACACCCAAGAAAGTTGGTCAATTGATTTGCCAAGTGATGGCTCTTTCATCCCAGTGGCATTTTTAGGCCTGTGAACTTCACTTAGGAAGCCTTGCGGCAGAGCTATGAGCAGGAAAGCAGAAGCCCACAGAACTTCAAAAGGGCTTGGTGGGCTCTTGGATTTGGAGAAGCCTCATTTCTCAGATCTAAAAAACCCAAAAGGGGAAAAGGGAACTTAACAAACAGGAAAACACACACACACACACACACACACACACACACACAGAAGCTTCTGGAAGAAGGGCACTGAAGAGCCAGGACTAACTGCTTTTACCTTTGCCTCCTGCTCCTGATTGATAACAGTCCTTAAAATGTCTGAACAAGGTCCAATGAGATGGCTCAGCAGGAAAAACCCTGGTGACCTGGTTTGAGGCCTGCAACCTACAATGGAAGGAGAGGACCAACTCCTAAAAGTTGTCCTTTCACCTCCACAAGTCAGAGGTGAACCCATGTGAACACAGCTACTAATTTTTTTAGTGTTTTACATCTTTGAACAAGAGCTGGGATGTAGCACTACATATAATACACACATGCACAAATACAAAAATAGTAACAGATTTTTTAAAAAAAAAGACTAGTGCAGTCTACAGGGTAGTAACTAGGGGTGGTTAGAAAATGATCTAAGCAAGAGATAATGGGCCTTGACTGGAAAGTCTGGGGCCTGAAGTGTCCACTATTGAATGAGTGGCTTCTGTAGACTTCTCGCTACTGTGGGACTAGGACAAAACAATCAAGAGCTTATCCCTTAAAGATTAGTGAAATGAGGTGCCAAAACAAGGGTGTCTAGAGGAGTAGCAGGTTCTGCAGAAGTTGATGAGTTTGAAATTTGACATAAGTGTTACTTACTAGTTAGATACCAAGAAAATAGTTGGATCTGTGGGTCTGGAACATAGGAAAGCATTTCAGTATTTCTTTCCGTATTTATTTAGTGTGTGTGTGCATGAACACAAGCAGAGGCATAGCGAAAGACAAGGATGAGTGTGGACAAGTTCATACCCACCAGTGGGGTTTTCCCCTAGGGCAGGGAGTGTCCTAAAGAAACTCATACTTGCTGTAGGACCTGGTATTGTCAGGGTGGCCCCAGCTCATCTAACACCAGTGCCAGCTGGCTGGCATTGACAGTTGGGCAATTGTGGTCCTCTCAATCGTTTCTTGCAAGGGGCTACATGGGAGTTGGCATCACTGAGAGATGCCTGTTCACCCTGTTGTGCTGTGCTTCCTAGAGTCTGTCATAGGGAACTGCATGGATAGAAGTTCTCCAGGACAAGCAATGGAGCTGCCGGATCACAACGGGCTTGGGTATCCAACGCGGCCCTCAGTCAGTGAGCCTCTCAGGTCCCGGACCCTCCAGAGACACCACACGATCCAGAACAGCGACGATGCATACGTATGTTAGCCCCTGCTGAGAGGTGGGATGGTGCTAATCTGAATTTTAAAGCAGAACTTCCCCTTCCACCATCTTCTCAGAGTCCAGCCCTCTGCGGGCTGTGAGACATTTCTTTGATTCTCCATAACAGACAAGCCTTAACTCTGGTGGCATCCCAGGATAATCTTTCATCCAAATGTTAGACTTAGGAATCAAATGAGCTGACATCTGGGGTCTTAATCTCTCCCAGAAATCTAGGCCCAGGCCCCACTATGAACCCTCAGTTCTTGGTCCATTTCTGGCAACTGTTTCGCTGTCTTTGTCTTTCTTGAGGATTGACCTGTCATTGCACAGCCTGTCAACTGGAACACACCAGCCAGTCATTTGTGACTATTCAAATGTGACTGTGTTAAAGTCACACAGATTTCAAACTTAGTTCTTCTATCATATGCCCTTCACATGCCCAGCTGCCACCGTGTCACACAGGGCACTCAAGAACAGGGCTGTCACATCAGAACGCAGCTGGCATCCCTGTGCTGTACAGAAAGGGTATTTGGAGTGGTGGCCCAGGACACCCTTTGCTTGATCTGCTGTAGAGGGAACAGGGGTTCCCTGAGAGTGGCAGCCTCACTCCTCCTGACTGTTCCCTGCAGGTGCAACTGGATACCTTGCCAGGAATGAGCCTGGTGGCAGGAAAGGCACTGAGTTCTGCCCGAATGGCAGACGCGGTTCTCAGTCAGTCTTCACTCATGGGCAGCCAGCAGTTTCAGGATGGGGAAGACGAAGGTAAGACCTTGCCCATGGGCACCCCTGGGCAGTTCCCCAGGGGGATTGCTCAGACTTCTGTGGAAACAGTGCAGTATGTGAAGAGCCACACAGTGTCGCTCCTCATGCATCTCCCCGAGAGTGTGTATGTAAGGGACTCTGGCTTCTGTCAGCACAGGGCCATCGCAGTCCAAGCTGTAACTGGAGGCTACATCTCCTCAGAGGGCTTCATACCCTAGTCGAGCGTTTCTGTGTCTCTATAGAACCAAAGCAAGAGACCGTAAATAGAGGCCTGGTAATAGACAGGAAATAGCCTTCCTAAGCTTTGCAGGCAGTCTTCACCTTCCTGATCCCAAGTCCTCATTTGTGAAGACATCAATACATGGCCTACCTTATGTCTTGAGGGGTACTGACCTCCTGTGGGTAGAGTGTAATGCCCAGGAAAGTGTCCTGGCCTGGCTCCTTGTGGGCACCCACTACAGGTCTCCTTTCCACCAACTCCAAGAAAAGGTTCCGGAGGAGTTTCTCATCTTCTCCCCCTTATGTCAGTTGCTCAAGAGGGTAGTGAAAAGGAGGGGAAGGTGGTTAGGAAGGGTCCCTTGCGTCTGAAGGGCCTACCGTGGCCTGAGTCTGGATGGGAATCAGTCTGGGTTTGCTAAGCCAGTGCCTCCTCTCTCTTGTCCCACTCACTCCCCCCCCCCCCACCTGTCTCGCATGTTCTTTTTGGTCTTGCAGAATGTGGGGTGAGTCTGGGAGGTCACGAGCATCCAGGCCTGAGTGATGGCAGCCAGCATTTAAACTCCTCTCGCTATCCATCTACGTGTGTTACAGACATCCTGCTCAGCCACAAGCACCCCGAGGTCTCCTTCAGCATGGAGCAGGCTGGCGTGTAGCAGGATATGGAGAGTGAGTGCCATCCTGGCCAGGGCCCAGGCTGCCCGAGGCTCAGAGCCAGCCCTGATTCCTTCAGCACGTCCATTCTATGTGTGGTACCTGGTGAACTCAAGTGTCACTCTTTCCATGCAGCCTTCCCATCTGCCTGCTTTTTTCATTGAGAACTATGTTAGTTTTGAGGTGGGCTGAGGTTTTTATTATAGAGAAAAGGTACATGGTCCACCTCGTGTTGTAGATGCTATGTCCCTTCTGAGTTCCAGTGACCTTTGGCCAGCACACTAAGAAAGAGAGCTAATCTTCACACTCCATCCTCAAGGGTGAAACACAACAAAGAACAGATCCAGCCAGGCTCCTTTCATTCGTTGTTGTTGTTTGGTGTTTTGGTGCTAGGCATAGAACCCAGGACTAGACAAGTCCTCTACCAGAGAACTCCAGCTGCAGCCCCAGGTGGACTGGTAAGGAGTAAACAAAGGATATATAGTCTGAAGCCCATGCTGAAAAGGCAGCGAACTGATGGGCACTGCTGCCTTAACAAAGGTTGCATGGAGCGTTCAAGTAGCTCTGTCTGTACAGAAACAGAAAGACCTGAGGAAAGTAAAGCCATGGCCAGAGTCATGGCAGAGCCTCAGTGTGGCAAGGCTCATGCAATGACACCTAAAAAAGACTTCAGCAAGGACCTTTGGGCATGTGGCTTGCCGGTAGAGCACATGCACAGCACATACAGGATCTTGAGTTCCATCCCCAGTACCATCAGAGAGAGGTAGGAGTGCACTGGAAGAGTCGAGACCCACTCCTTCAGAGAAGCCCTGTGTCTGCTTCACAGGTCTGTGTACAGCTCGAGGAGGAGGAGGAGGCTGATTGTGAACCAACAGTGTCCAGCCGTGTCGCACCGCTGTGCCGTCCGTGTCAAGGCCAGAACAGTGCAGCCCCTTTCCCCACACTGGGCACCAGTAGGCCGTCGTTTGGGTTACGAGGGACTTTTGCCATGCTTGCTTGTATGACCAAGGCACCAAGGAAATAAACAGGAAATCCATGTTCTCCATCTTCCGTGAACCGGCATCTGGTGTGCTTGAATTGAGTTTCTGGTGTTTGGAGGTTTGCTTGTATTTTGTTTTGGGAATTTCCCTTTAGAGGTGATTTTCTTCTCTTCCTTCCCCACCCTTTCTTCCCTAGGCTAGCTTTCTCTCTCTCTCTTTCTCCCTCTTGGTTTTGTTTTTCCCTTTCCATTTCTGAGGCAGAGGAGCCAGCGGTTAGTATTCAGGAGCTGAACATCAGGACCCTCCCTTCCGCAGCCTCCATCCCAGACCAGGCTCACACTCTCTGCTCCAGTCTGCTAGGAACAAGTGCCAGACCAGAGCTCAGCAGCTCAGAGAGAGTGTGTAAAACAGAAAAAGAAACTCGAGTCTGGAACCTGGCATGGTCTCCTGCTGGGCTCCACTAGAACTGTGTCTGGTCCAGCAGAATCCATCTGAACCCATCATAGGCTGAATGGCCTGCTGCTGAAGGTTGCCAACCTAGATGCTCAGTGTGGGCCCCCCTATGTGGCTCAGCTCCCCTCTAGCTACCATCCAGCTGGTTCCCCCATGAGTGAACACCCAGCAGGGGTGCACTGTACTGTTTGTGTGGCCTCCATTCTTATTCTCTGCTGCGTTGTAAGAAGGACCCTTGGTCCAGTCATGTGTGCATATATATGAGTGTGCATATATGCCCTTCCCTTTCAGCCTCTGTCACAGACAAGAATAGGAGGTTGTGTGGAGTCCCTTAACTTCCTCCTCTCCCTAGCATCCTCAGCCCCTACATCTTAATTCTTGATCATGTAGGAATTGTTTTTGATAAATGTTGATATTATTGTTATTGTTATTATTAATAAAGACAAAAGTAATTTTTGTTTAAAAGAGAAATGTTTAACCAGATTCTGTGCTATTGAACTGTGGCTTGCACCTTCTGTTGAAGCGTTTTCCTTGGCATTGGCATTGTGAGCCACTCTCCTGTGCCATCAATGGATGCAGTGGCCCCCTCCCCCATCTGAAGCAGCACATACGCAATAGCTAGTGTTTGTGTCATTACCTTTCTCTCTGCTGATAGAACCAAAGTCTCCTCTGCAGCCTGGGGGCCAAGCGAGGTCTTGTTCTCTCCTGGTCCTTAAAACCAGTGAGGAATGGTCCCTGTTCTGACTCTTAGCCCTCGTTTCTGAGAGCCAGAGGTCTCCAGCCTCTGCGTTTGCACAGAAGAAAGCGGTTGCCTAGCATGGCATCTGGATGTTGCCAGCAGGGTCCCCACTGAATTTACCCTTCTCCACTGACACCGGCAGCTTGCTTCCTAGCCCACTGTCTCTTGAGCGGAATTGTTTTCAATGCAAGAGCTTTGCTAGGGACCGGTTCCATGGTCCCATATCCTCCGATCTCCCCTCCACATCATGGGGTCACCAGTTACCCACCAGAAGTCTGACTTCCCAAGAAAGCTTGAAGAGCCATTGTTGACTTCTAAGCTCAATCCAACTCTGATGTCCCGGGTGCGCCCTGCTGCTCCACATGCTGGGCCTGACCTGTTTACGTGGTACTGGATTGATGGAAGAACAGACGCCACCCTCCAGAGCCACCCAGATGAAAGCCAGTGAGCCTATTAACCGTGCCATCTTGCAAACTATTTTCAAGATCACCGTTGCTTTATATTGTAGTAACCAATATGCGCAATATATGTTGAATGTATATGAATATACTTTGCTATTTCTGTTCTTTGAAAATGTAAGAAGTATTTTTTCTTTCTCATTTCTGTTAAACTTTAAAAAAAAAAAGGCTTAAAACATTCTCCAGCTTCAAGTTGCTAAGACATTTTGTCCTTGTTTGTGTGGGACATTTACCACTTAGTAACTTGGTTGGACAGTAGGAGGTTGTGGAAATAAAAACCTTATTATGTTCTAACACTGAAATGCTGTTTGCCTGACAGTTCAGAGTCTAGCTGGGAGAACCACGTGGGGTAGGGATGGAGGGATGCAGGTGTCTGGAGAAATCCCCAGGCTTAGGGTGGGGCTCTGAGCAACACTCCTGTCACCTTGCCTTCTGAGCCTGGCAAGTCAGCCTCATCTGTGTCCCAGACAGCCACGTGGACTCTAACCCCTCAGCAGGGACACATTTGTGTTTGCAGAGTTGGGTGGAAAATGGATTCCTTGGGGTCCTCAGGATGGAGAGCTTTGAGTTGACCCTGGCTGGAATCTTTATGGGGTGACCTCAGTCAGCTGGATGATGTGATGTCAAGCATAGGACAGAAAGGGGCCTTTCCTATTGCTTTCCTCTGTCCCTGCCCAGATTCCAGTACAGGGCAGAATTTCCAAAAGGTCCCAGCACGGCTAAGAGGGCTGAAGTCTTGTGAGAAGAAAGCTCAATGACTTTGAGAATATCAGGCATTTAGAGAGAGGCTGGAAGGATGGCTCAGTGGTTAAAAGCACCAACTTCCTGAAACTCACTCCACCTAGAACTTCAGTTCCAAGGGACCTGACACACTCCACAGACACCAGTACACAGATGGCATACACTCATGCATATAAAAATCTTTCAGAGAGGGGCACATGGGAAAACCTTTGAGCCCCAGATTGCAATGGGATTGTTCAGAGGAGAGGATGCCATCTCGGGCGAGCTCCTAGAAGTCCTGAAGCTAGGCACACTGCTGCTAGAGGCGAAATTGGTTTGGAGCTGGTAATGGGCCCTAAGGACTCCCAAGAAGTCAGTACACCTTTTGCCACAGGTGCTTCTGGCAGCATCACCAGGTAGGGTGGGTATCCAGGGCAGCAGGATTCATTCTCCTGGATCTAAACCTGGACATCTCCAGGCTCAGGGAAGGGGACTTTCTGGCTGACTTTGTGCTGGTGCCAGGCCTTACTCGCTCAACCACAGAATCCTTAAGTCTCCTGAGCAGGAGGCAGAAGCAACATGTAGAGTTGGTGACAGTACCCTCACTGTAAGAGGGTTGTCAATCAAGAAACCTTGGGGATCCAGCCTGCTTAGGGACCCTCCCTAGCCCCAGCTCCCCATCCCTACTAGCACCATCTCTTATCAGGTACATATTCCTAGAAGTGGCTGGCACCAGTGAAGGCCTGTGCCTTCCTATAACCCTTTGCCAGTCTGGGAGCCTTTAGTGTATCAGTGTCATTCATCCAATAAATGTTTGGCAAGTCTCTGGTGCCAGGCCCAGCAAGGACAGAGTCCCTGCACTGCCCTGTACAGATAATCGGCTGTGTTGAGACAGAAGTTGTGAAATGGGCTACTTTCATGGTTCCTGAAGCTGCCAGCACTCCCATGAGTGTTAGAGGATCCCAGCACTTGCCCAGTTCAGAAGAAGTCAGTTTGGAGGCTCCCGAGATGAGGGAGTGATTGTGGTGGTAGAACCCATAATGATGGCACTGTCTCCACTCCAGGACCAGCCCTGGGTACCCAACACCTAACAGTGGCCAACCCCAGTCTCAATCTATGTTGACCCCATTTTATTGTTGATCTGTCCAGAAAGACTTCCTGTTCAGAAAGGCAATGTTTAGACTAGTTTAAGCCAAATGTCCTGTGATAAAGTGACAGACACTAGCAAGGAAGTGTGAAGGGGATTGGGGGAAGAAAATGAGCGTGGTGTATACACCTGGAACCTTAGCACAGGAAGCCAGCCAAGGCAGATTACCTCAAGTCTGAGAGCAGCCTGGGCTACATACCAAGACAGGAGCACATTTAATGCTCAGTAAGAGGTTGTCCTAGAGTTCTGTACTCCGATGTCTTGGATCTCAATCCCTGAGCCACAATGTCCCTGAAAAGATTATGAAGGCTTCAGAAGTCAGAAGCTATCATCAGAGAACTAGAAGCCAGGCCTGATTCGTAGCCCCACTGGCACCATCTCAAGGCTGAGGGGCAAGAATGGCTTTAGCAGCTCTGAGCTGCAGTTTTCTGACAGGTAAATTACTAAGGGAGAAAAGCTGATCTCCAGCCTTACGGGATGTCTCAAGGTAACTGGAAGTGAGGTGCTGACCACGGAACTGAGCGTATATTAGCTCAATGAGTTAGCAACCATGATTTCAGTAATCAAAGAGAGACTGGAGAGCAGGCTGGAGGCCAACAGGTAAGCTGCTCAGATTCCTGCCCACCCCTGAAAAGATCTAAGAAGCTGCCCCTGTGGGGGGGGCAGCTTTCATCATTCTTTCAAACAGGCCACCTCCCTCTGCATGCTCCCACAGACATGGGACATTCATCCTGGGAAAGGTGTCCTGCATCACAGCGCCTACAAGCCAGGCACCCACCTTGCCCCATTTCTGCTGCCAGCAACTGGGGTCATAGGTTTTAGCCTATATTGAAAATGTGTTCATGGCGGTAAAATTAGGCTTCTGGGACATGGAACACTTGCCATTTGCTGCTGGTTACCTTTCAACAGTTTTGTGGACGTGTTCAAGTTTCATGGTTAACACAATTGTCTCAAGCTCTGGAGATATCTCGTTTGTGGTTTAAACTTCTAAACTTTTAAACGCATAGCAGAGTGGTGTTCCCTCTGAAAAGAGTTTTCATTCAGAAAAATGTGCACCTTCGCTTCCCCCAGCATTCATGGATGGGCAGCCAGTAACCCTTGGCTCATTACCGCTGCTAGCACTCACACATTGCTCTACCCCTCGCTCCCATTCTCAATTTTTTTCTTGGCTTTGGCCCTCCAGCTTCCTCTTTGCATATTGAAGGGCCCTTGTGATTACTGTGCCCTCTGGATATTCCAGGCTACCTTTCAGCTCAAGTCCCTTAGTCACATTTTCCATATTAGGCCACAGACAGCGGTTCCTGGCATCAGGAAGTGTACACGCATCTCCATCTTGTCATTGTGCTTCCCATACGGTGACTGGGATCATAATGGAGGCATGTCATGTTCTGTCATTATCTTCACTTAGCAGATAAGGGGTGGGAGGTTATGTAACTCGTCCGGGTCACCATACGTAGCAAAGCCCAGGTTCAAACCAAGGTTCTTTCTTGTTTCAGAGCCTCCTAAGATGGGAGTGGTTTTGGAACCCAGCCACTCCCAGAGTTGGTAGAGACTCCTGGCTGATTTCTAGAGACTTGGGGAGTTTCCTAGGAAGATGGGCAGAGCACATGCCTTCCCTGAGTCCCAAGTGCAAAGACCTGGGCTCAAGGTCCATCCCTGCCCTGCCTCTAAGGCTGGGAGATGTGGGACACAGCAAATTCCTCCCACTCTTGCCAACTAGTTCCTCATCTAGAAGCAACTTCATAGGTGAGGTTGAACAGATGGTCTTGAGTTCCTCGTAGCTTGGTAATGCACAGGTTCCATTATGTGGTTTCATGGATGATCTGGGCTTTTTAAGATAGTCTCATGTAGCTCAGGCTAACCTCAAAACTTGCCAAGGCTGGATTGAATGTGAAAGGTGAGGGCCACCGTACTCAGCCCCCAGCTGCCCAGCTCTCCCATACTGTGGATTGAGCCTAGGCCCTCACCACTCTGGGGAGGCTATTATAATTGAACTACATCAGCCCCTTTTGGTGGTCATGGTAGATGGTGAGGTTGTCTTTGGAGGGGTGGCTGGGTAACATTTACACATAACAAAAACCTTGGCAGTCTGAGAAAAAACAATAGTAGACTCCTTGTCTAGCATGTGCACGGCCTTGGTTTCCATACCCAGCAAAACACACATTTTAAAGCTAGGCTTGGTGCCATATTCTAGCGCTTGAAGGATGAGGCAGGATATCTTGGGTTGGAGGTAGGCTTGAGCTACAAAAAAAAAAAAACAAAAAAAAAACCTTGTCTCCAAAAGGAAGAAAAGGGGGGGAGGGAGAAAGGAGGAGAGAAGGAAGGAGCTGACAACTCCATGCTGGTCTCATGTCTTCTGAAGTGTCAGAAGGGTCTTCACCCTCAGTCTGGGGCCCTGAACCCCTCTGCATTTCACCCAGGCAATTTCATGGCACCTCAGCTATTCTTGGATTTAGGAATGGGAAGCCTCTCAGGCACGTGGCATCTGCAGAGATGCATACCCTACCTGGGGGGCCAGGATGAGGTGAAAGGATCAACTCCTTGTAATTCAAGAAACTTTGGAGAGTGAATGTGAGTGCAGGAGCCCAAAGTTCCCTAGCCCCCACCCTGCTCCCCGCATAGAAGTACAGGAAAAGGATGGTCAGCTGCCTTAACCCTGGGGACCCCCTGAGTCTGCAGCCACTCCCCTGCTGCCCCCACCTGAACCCTTGATCTCAGCTCTGCAGCCCCCGCAGCTTCCTGTTTGCCCACTCTGTTTGCCCAGCCTCAGGAACACAGCTGATCCTTGAACTCTTAAGTTCCACATCGTCAGGACAAGTAAGCAGAGAGAGGGTCAGGGTTGGGCTTATCAGTCTTCCAGCCCAGCCCATGCCTACAGGCATAAATAGGCCAGGGGAGAAGAGCTGGGCACTCACTCGGAGACTATTGGAGAGCTCCAGGGAGGTAAGTGTGGCTGGCTACCTGCCCTAGCTTACTCTGGCTCCCCAGTGACTCCTGAGTGATGTTCCACTCTGTGGGTATCTGGGACCTTTTCCCACTCTGGACCTTTATTCTTCTACTGGCTTGAATGTGGGGTGTAAGTGTGGGGCTCCTACATGACAGAGGCTCCCCTTCAGCCCAGCAATTCTATTTCTTCAGGTCACTCACACCTTCAGGATGAAAGCGGTGGTGCTGGCCGTGGCTGTGCTCTTCCTAACGGGTAGGTACCTCCAACCTAGGGAGGCAACAGTTGGAGTGGAGTGGGCTTCCTTCCTGGGCAGGGGACAGATTTCTCTCTGGTCTCCTTCCTGACTCTTCAGCTTAGACCCCAGCCTGACATAGGTCTCCACTTCATCCCCAGGGAGCCAGGCTCGGCATTTCTGGCAGCGAGATGAGCCGCCCCAGACCCCTTGGGACAGAGTGAAGGATTTCGCCACTGTGTATGTGGATGCGATCAAAGACAGCGGCAGAGACTATGTGTCCCAGTTTGAAACCTCTGCCTTGGGCAAACAGCTGAAGTAAGAAAGGACCCAGCCTGGGACCTTGGAGCAGGGCAACGGTTGTCCATCTAGGGTGGACAAAGAGGCCTGCGAGAAGATGCCATAACTTAACTGGCCAGATTTTCACCTGCTAGCCTACCATTTGGGCACCATGGCAGGTTCCAATGGAGGAATAGGGATGGGATTCACCTGGGTGGTGGGTAACCACAGCCCCTCTTTCTGCCTATGAATGCAAAATTCCCTTCCCCTGGGTAACTCCCAGTACTGGTCAGCCAGCATAAAAACGGAACTAACTGGCCTGGCAACAGGCACCAACCCCATCTGTGCCCTTGGTACCTCAGGCCATGTGTACAGAGGGATGTGGAAGCAGGGGTAGGAAGTTTGAGGGGTGCAAGTCTGGGGAAACTAGAAACACAACAACTGCACGTTCGGAAACATGTGGCATCCAGGACTGCCCCAGACCTGGGGCAGTGCAGGATGCTTGGGGCCATCTTTCAGCTGTTCTCTCCTCCTCCAGCCTGAATCTCCTGGAGAACTGGGACACCCTGGGCTCAACCGCTGGTCGCCTCCGGGAACAGCTGGGTCCGGTGACTCAGGAGTTCTGGGATAACCTGGAAAAGGACACAGATTGGCTGAGGCAGGAGATGAACAAGGACCTGGAGGATGTGAAGACGAAGGTGCAGCCCTATCTGGACCAATTCCAGAGCAAGTGGCAGGAGGAGATGGCTCTCTACCGCCAGAGAGTGGAGCCTCTGGGCACCGAACTGCGTGAGGGCGCGCGCCAGAAGCTGCAGGAGCTGCAGGAGAAGCTGGCCCCTGTGGGCGAGGATATTCGTGACCGCATGCGCCAGCACGTTGACACTCTGCGCACAAAGTTGGCTCCCTACAGCGACAAGATGCGCGACCGCCTGGCTGAGCGCCTGGCCCAACTCAAGGATAGCGCCACCCTGGCCGACTACCACACCAAGGCCACCGAACACCTGAAGACGTTCAGCGAGAAGGCCAAACCCGCTCTGGAGGACCTGCGCCAGGGCGTGATGCCCGTGCTGGAGAGCTTCAGGGCCAGGTTAATGAGTATGATCGACGAAGCCAGCAAGAAGCTGAGCGCCCAGTGAGGCGCCCACCTCTGCTCCCCACCCCTGCATTAGCTTTCTTAGAATAAATCTTTCCAAAGTGGGATGGCTTCTTTCTTTGGGGGACATAGGGAGATTGCTAAAGGGACATCCAGTGATGCAGGGACTTGGTACTGCAATGTGCAGGACTCCTCATTTCTCCAAGCTCACTCAAGCTGGGCACATGGCTGATTAAAAGTGTGAGACAGAATCCCTATCCTAAGAAGCCTCAGAGGGAAATAGATGGCCAGGCAAAGTAACAGGAAGCCCCTTGAAAAGTGCCCCCACAGAGGCTCAAACCACTAGTGCTGAGGCCCAGATAGGGAGTGGCTGGGAACAGAACTGGCTTTGAAAGGACAGGTTTCTTCTGCCAGAAGGGTTTCCAGGTGGGGCCCACCTGGGCAGACAAGGTGAGCATCTTCCACTTCCTAGAGCCAGGATTATTAGCCAAAGAGACTGGACTTATTGGACAAGTGCAAATAAAATGCCTGGACCTTAACCCTCTCTCATGAATGAACTCCAAACCCCTCAGCAAACTTCTCTTTTTCTTTCCCTCAGGGAAGACTCCCACACAGTCATCCCCCAACTCAGAAACGGGCCAGCTGTGAAAGGCAGCTGTCACTGTGGCTTTAGCCACTCTACCTGCCAGCTGGGCAAAAACCCTTCGTGGTGCTGATCCCCATATTTATTAGAGAGGCCTTCATATCCATCTCCAAATCTCGAATGTCCATGTCTGTTGGGGAAGCTGATGCTGGCGTTAGTCACTGAAGGAAAGGTGGGACAGGATGTATTGTTCTTAAAAAAAAAAAAAAACCAACGAGAAGTCAAAACAACTTTTATTACCGGTGGCTGTGTGGTGTGCCTTTAATCCCGAGCTCAGGAGGCAGAGGAAGATCTCTGTGAGTTCGAGCCTAGTCTGATCTACCCAGAGTCAGGACAGCTAGGGCAACACGGAGAAACCCTGTCTTGAAAAACAAAACAAACTTTTATTACATTGGGCTAGTAAGATGGCTGGTTCACAAAGTAGAGGCAATTGCCACCAAGCCTGAGAACCTGAATTCAGTACTTGGGAGTCACCCCCCCACACACACAAACACACACAAATATAAATAAGTGTAATTTAAAATTTCATTACATTTATTTAATATGTGTGAATTTTCATGTGTCATGTGTGGAGCTCAGAGGACAATTTACAGGAGTCAGTTCTCTTTCTCCACCATGTGGGTCCCAAAGACCAAGTTCAGGCCACCAGGATTAGCGTAGCAAATGCCTCTACCACCTGAGCCATCTTGCCAGTCCTTGTTTAGTTACTCATTTATTCATTTCCTCCTGAGACAGCGTCTCGGACAGACCAGGCTGGCCTCAGACTCCTCGTTCTGCAGCTAGCGATGCCCTTTAACTTCTCACGTTCCTGCCTCCATCTCCCAAGTGCTGGCTACAGGGCTACAGGGCTGTACCACTGCACCAAGTTTATTCAGTGCCGGGGCTCAAACCCAGAGCTTTGTGCATGCTAGGCAAGCCTTCTACCAATTCAGCTACATACCAAGCCCAGGTCATTATTTAGACCAGCCTGCTGTGGGCACACACAATTACTTTAAAAAAAAAAATTTAAGTGTAACCAAGTACTCATGTTCACGCACATTCTTACAGGAACAACCTTTCTTTCACTCAACTGACCCCTCTTCATCCCCATGTTAGTACACAGGTAGTCTTCACACATCCGGGGAGTCCTTCTCCCTCCTCCCAAGGCTCCATTCCCATCCCCAGTGTGTCTTCTTCATGAGCCCCTGAATGAAGGGGTGAGCTTTTAAACCCCTAATCACACAGACCTACAACAGGTACCAAGCCAGGTTTGGGTGGGAAGGCTTCCAGGTGTGGACGGTCAGGAAGAGAAGCCCCTGTTGGGTTTCCAGAGAGAGTGCAGTCCAGGCAGCTGGGTGTGCCAGTGCTGTCCAGAAAGGAGCCACTAACATCTGCCAGAGGCTTTCCCCATGACAACGAAGTAGAAAATGGACGGCTGGCCCTGCAGTGTGCTTGCTCTTGACCCAAGGCAATCCCTGTCACCTCTCTGAACATTGGTCATTGAGTCTACAGTGTGGGCGACCTGTTTTGTGACCCTGGATCTCTCTGAAGTCAGTGCTTTTGGGTGGTGGGACCATAGTAAACAACCCTGTTGGGATTCCCAGGACATTGGGTCTCCATGAGAGGTGAGCCAGTTTAGCTATCACAGTGAGGGCTGTTTACCAGGCCCCTGGACTGCACAGGTGCTTCGCCTCATGCTTTTGAACACTACTATTTCATCTTCATAACAGGCCCGCTGTGGAGGGGGCGGATCGTGCTCACTTTATACATAGGAAATGGAGGCAGCTATGATGCGGTAGGGTCAAGCCTTAGCCAGCCAGCCTCCCACCCACTTCCTTCCTCTCGGTGTGCTTAATGGCACCAGACAGCCTGGACCACGCAAACCAGTTACACAGGCTTCATGATCACATCTGACCCCAATTCTGAAGATGACATTAAAGTGCCAGCTAGATAGTATACTCAAGACACATTGTCCCTCCGCTTGACAGTTTGTCACAGGCTGTAATTGCAAGTCTGTTACCTGATTTGTTCTCTCACATACACACATCAAGGCAAGCAGGTAAACAGAACGAGTCTGACTTACAAAGAAAGAAATGCCCCGGAGACAACTAAAGAGGTGGAGGAGGCACAACCCAGGTCTACTCACTCCCCTGCCTAGACATCACGGCACGTGTGACACCCCCACTCATGGCAGCTTCTCATCCAGCTTTATTAGGAGTAGCCTGTTTAGGTGAGGTCTGGGGAGGGGTGAAAACACAAGAGTACTTTTCCTTCCAAGCAACCTTCAGGGGACACCCAGCATGCCCAGAGGCAAACAGGATGGACATACAGGTACATTTGGAATAGAGAGGTCTCAAGACTCAGCAGCTGGGATTGGTTGGGCCTTGAGGGTAGAATCCCAGAGGCTGGAGAACTTGTCTGTAAATGTGCTCCAGTAATCTTTCAGGGAGCTGAGGCCACCGTCCATCCAGCCCCTGGGGGTTAAAGCAATAAGAGGCATCCATCAAGGTACGTGTGAAAGGTTCCCCTGCAGGCAGCCAGAACCACAGAGCCCTATTGGCTCTCCAAGCTGTCAGCACCACCTCACCTAGCACCACCCCGGGAATGCTTGCAGCTAACTCCCAGGGCAGAAGAGATGGCAAAGGTGGTGGAGGGGCAGCCTAATGTCGGGTTCTAGGGTTCTACATTTACCCTGGTTGGACCAGACCTTCCTGGCTGCCCCACCCCACCCTAATCAAACCCCTTTCAGGCCTGAAGGTAGGTTGATGCTTAAAGTCAGCCTGTCTTTGTGGTCAGTGCAAATAGTGTCCTGAAGGCATCCCATTGCTGGCTCTACATGTGTGGGGCAGAGGGGGGCAGCCTTTCATGTGAAAAATTACTAGGGGACCCATGAGCTGTGCGATCTAGCCAGGTCACCTAACTTCTCCTCTGCAAAGTTTGGGAAATACTATCCTCTCCACAGCCTGTTCTGGGGACAAAAGAACATTTGTCAACATCTTTTGCTGCATAGGTCAATATCAAATGTCAGTCAAAGCCATGGGCCAGCGGGCAGGGGTGAGGACCGGACCAATAGTAGGCAGATGTCTAACACAGATTGGACCAGGGGCAAAGCCCTACAACACAGGCTGAAACTAGAGCTGGTGCCTCTCAAAGTGAGCCTCTAGTCCCATGCTTGGAGAAGAAAACGTGCAGCATGGGCTCTATGCACCTTGGGCTGCTCCAAGGAGAAGTAAAGGAGGCATAAGGGGGCTGCTTGCTCTGCTTCTCACCTCAGCCACAGTACCCAGCAAAGGCCCCACAAGGGAGGCTCAGACAGGGCAAGGCTTTGGGTAAACTGGGGGAACCGCGGTCTCTGTGGGAGTCTCAAGACAAGGGCAGGGGAGGGGGGAGAAACAGGAGAAGAGCACCGGTAGGCATACCTGGCCTGCACAGCCATCTCAGACTCCTGCACACTGGTTAGTGCATCCTGTACCTTCTTGGCAGCCTGTTCCATGTAGCCCTGCACAGAGCCCAGCAGCAAGGACCCTTCTACCTCATCAGCTCCTGCAAAAGAGCAGAGTTGAGCCGTGCCAACCCACAGCTCCTACGTAGCCACCACTCATCAGGGCAGGGTCCCCAGACCCTCTCATAGAAACCCCAGCCCCAACCCCCAAAACTCACGAGCAGATGCCAGGAGAGCCAAGAGGGCCACAATGAGGAGCATCCGGGGCTGCATGGCACCTACGCACCTGCAGGAAATTGTCTTGTGAGAGGATACTGTGGGAGCATCCACCCTACTGAGGCCTTTCCCTGGAGACTGCCATGGGCCTTGGGGTGAATCCCAAGCCCCTCTCCTACTGAGATCCGCTCTCAGACAGGGAACTGTAGGAGATCCAGGCCCCAGGGTAGGGTGGAAGGTTGGGTGTAGAAGCTCTCCACAGAATGGAACATCTACCCATTCTCTGCCCTGATGTGCTGGGTGACATCAGGTTTCTGTCCCTCCCCTAGACCTCAGTGTTTCTGTTTGGAGGAGACATGAATGTCAAAGACTTCCAATAGCTCTGGGCATGCTGAGCAAGAGACAGTGTGACTCAGTTCTAGTCAGCTCTGCCACCACAGGGGTGTACAGGGCTTTTGGTCCAGTGGCCTCCCCTTCCTCAGCTTCTAGCTCTCCCCCACCCACCAAGAACCCAAGGGTAGAGGCTACTCATGGAACCTAAGACTTTCATAGGCTACCTGGCTGGCAGACAAAGGCTTCCTCTGGCTCTATGTCCCTTCCCTCCCTTCCTGTCCTCCCCAGGGGCATTACCTGGAGTAGCTAGTTGCTTCTAGGGATAAACTGAGCAGGCAAGGCGGGAGGGCCCTGACCTGTTTTATATTGGCCCCAGGATGGGACAGTGAGCACAGAAGGCCCAGTGAGCTGGCCAAAGGTCACCTGCTGAGCAGTTCAGACCAGAGTCTGAGGCAGGGAGGCCATGCAGCCAGCTGCCAGAAGAATTGAGAAATCCCTGAGATTGCCCACGCTATTTACCTCCACCTCCACAGCCAAAGGCTCGGCTACTAGCTTCTCTCAGTGAGGCTGGTGAGATGGAGAAAGGCTTAGAGGACAAGCCTCGGGCTGAGGCCCGGCTTTAGCTCTTCACATTGACCTTCCAGACCCATCTCTCCTGCACAACCGAGACAATAGCCTGGAGCCAGTGACAGGCCTCTGCAGAAGTCGCTTGGAGGCCTCAGGGTAGAAAGGAATGGGGAGTCTGGTGCAGCCACAGATCAGCAGTAGCAGGATTCGGGTGGGAGGTGGCAAGGTGAAGGTCACATGTGCCCCCACCCCACCTCCACCAAAGACCTCTGTCCGCTGTGTTCCCAGCAGTCTCCTCTGTACCCGGGCAGGGGTTGGTGAGAGAAGGGCAAAGATTAGCTAACCCAAGGCCTTTGCCCCTCCCTCTGCCATGTGCCTCATCCTGCCCTCTGGACCCATTGATAGCATCCTGAGATGGGAACAGGGCTCGTGGCTGGAGGATATCTGACCCCCACACAACCCCTGACTGTCGGGGCAGCAAGGTATAGAAAATCCATTCACAAAGAAGAAAAAGGTCAAGGAGGTGCTGTGGGCCAAACAGCTGCCCAGGAGGGACCTCAGACTTCTTGAAACTAAAATGTCCCTGAGCTAGTACTGAGAATCCACCCACCAAGAACCCAAGGGTGGAGGCTACTCATGGATCCTAAGTCTTTCATAGGCTACTTGGCAGGCTGTAAAACATAGGTGTGGTGGTATCCACTTGTAATCCTGGCACTGGGGACAAGGAGATAGGTGGCAGACAGGTAGCCAGCTACCTGGAGCTGATGGTCAGTTAGTCTATCCCCTTCAGTGAGTCCCAGATACCACTGAGAGACCCCGTCTCTGATACCACTGAGAGGCCCCGTCTCTGATACCACTGAGAGACCCCGTCTCTGATACCACTGAGAGACCCTGTCTCTGAAACAAGGTGAACGGCTCTCGAAGAATGTCTGAGACTAACAGTTGGCCTCCACAGGCGTGCACATCACATGTGTGTATGCACCTGCACACACACAAATACGTAACTGATGCCTTTGACACTGACTTACACGGTCTGTGCTCAGAAATGTAACACCTCCGAGCCTCTGTTTACCCTGCTAATGGGAACAGGATACTGATTTCCCAGAGCGTAGAGAAACGTACAGCAGCTGGCTCTGGGAAGGACTAACTCACAATCTCCTCACCTCCTAAACTCAGACAGTCATGCCAGAGACGGGAAGAGGTACAGAAATGGGACTTTTAACAGGCAGCATCCTGTCTGCACAACAGCAGGGCCTGAGAAAGGAGCCTGGCTTTACCCCCTGAACTCCCAATCCTTAGCTTTGCCTGAGACTTGAAACTCAGTCTACCAGAAATTCAGCCTTTTGACATAAGACTGTTTCTAGGGAGACTGGGATAGCGTTTGCTTATGAGTCCAGCACTCCAGACACAGGTAGGGCGATCCTGGGTTGGGATCAGCCTGGGCTACATACTGTGACCCCGTCTCAAAACAAAATAAACAATAGTCTATTTCTGTTAAAACATAAGTTGTCCAAATCCTGTGACTTAGACATTGCTAACTCCGTTTTTCTGGCTAAAAACCAAAGGCCCAGTCAGGCAGAGGCCTACTCAGTACATAACACCCAGCCGTGGAAAAGCTGGGTCCCGGCACCAGAGCTGATCCTCAGGAGCCGTTTCTACCTAAGCTTCCTTTAAGAAAAGCCCATGGTGACAGCCAGGAGGGAAGGGAAGTGAGGAGAGGTACCAGGATCAGGTACTGTGTGTGTGGTGGCAGGAGCTGCTCTGCTTGTTCCTCTTCTTGTCTCTTGCCCTGAGGCAAAGGGCACAATGAGACTCAGGTCCTTGGCCCTGAGAATGCTGTGACAGGCCCACTGGGTCCTTTTCCACTGGGAGGGAGGTCTGGGAAGCCTGCCATCTTTACTGCACAGAACATGCCCCCTGAATCAAAGAAAGCCAAAAGGTGCTGGCCAAGAGGCCCAGCCATGAGATACTGAGCTCCACGGTGGGTGGACCCTATACAGCTGGCCTGCAGGATATCCTGGGACCTGGGGCCTGGGACTTAGCCTCTTCCAGAGTACTTGTGTCCTCTCAGGCATCTAGCTTGGGCCTCAGGAGGCCTCTTGGTGGCTTTCTGGCCTAGAATCCTCTGCCGAGAGGACTGTACTTAACTGACAGACCCAGGCTCAGGGAGGAACCAGCAGTGGGTGGGTATCTTACTTTTCCTCTCCTCTCACTATGATACAGCATCTTGGCAAACACAAATAGAGGATTTGTCCTGGCTCACCAGTGGGGAAGTCTTGGTGGCAGGAGTTTAAAGAAACTGGTCACAACTAAAAACCAAGAGCTGTGAAATCGGGGGCTGGAGAGATGGCTCAGAGGTTAAGAGCATTGCCTGCTCTTCCAAAGGTCCTGAGTTCAATTCCCAGCAACTACATGGTGGCTCACAACCATCTGTAATGGGGTCTGGTGCCCTCTTCTGGCCTGCAGACATACAGACAGAATATTGTATACATAATAAATAAATAAATAATTTTAAAAAAAGAGCTGTGAAATCCTAACTCTCAGCTCAGCTTGGCTAGCTATCTCCTTTCTGTGCAATCTAGGATCTTCACCCAGTGACCCCCTCTCCCAGGCGGTTCAAGGCTCTGCCCAATTGACAGTTTACATTAACCATAGCAGTGGGGAAGAAGTCTTGAAGCTTGGGCTGAGGATGGCCCTCAGGAGCGGCTGCCAGTCTCCTTCTGTCTGGCTAAGAGCAGGCTGGGTGATGAGAGTCCCAGGGCTCTGCTCTGATCCTATATGGACAGATTTAAGGGTGACTAGAGATGACGGATAGCTGTCAGCCTCACTGGCCATGAGCTCTGGATGAACTCAGGCAAACAGATGGAGGGTCAGAGATGTGAATGTCAAGACCACTTGACCCTCTGTGCCCAATGTCCCCTGACTGTTGCAGCTGGCTACAAGGTGGGTCTGTTCACCAACAGCTAAGATATGGGGTTCTCACTTTGCCCCGTCCCATATGCAAATTACTTGCAGATGCTTATGGAATATGCCCTACTCTTGGAGAAGTCAATACGTTCATTTGTCAGGAGGCAATATACCCTCTGTGCTAGGGCCGGTACATACATGAGTGCTGGGCATACATGTATGCATGCTGTCCCAGTCTCTTAGCTCAGAGCCAAACCTGGTGTCCACAGACAACTTGGATATCTATGCATATCTACCAATCAATCACTGGCAGCCACTCTTGAACAAGCTTAAGTAACATAGGTCTTCTGAGAGAGGGTACAAACAGGCAACTAGCTCTGGACCTGTCCCATGCTGGTGGCACCTGGTACTCAGACTGCAAGTCCAGGAGGTGGAGCTGCAGCCGAGGTGTCCCACGTGACTCGTCCCCCATCAGTTCTGACCTTTGGGCCCAGCACAGGCTGGACCAGGCCTGACTCGGCAGAGCAAATTGGAGACCAATGAGTCAGAGGTAGAGAGAGATAAGCCTTTTAGAGGCAAAAACACGGCTAATATTCAATGAGCACCTACTGTGTGCCGGATTATCTCACATAATCTTTTACAACTGAGGCTCAGAGGAGTCATGAGACTCGTCGAAGGCCAAACGGTCCAGACTGCATAGGATTCAGATGTAAACCCAGTCACACTCCAGAACCTGAACTCAGAAAACACTGAGAGGCAACAAGATGACTCAGTGGGTTAAGTCATCAAATCTGATGACATTCTCAAGTGTCCTCTGACCCCCACGCATGTGTTGTGATGCAGGCATACCCACCCCTACCAAATAGTAGTTTAAAAAAAGAAAGAAAGAAAGAAAGAAACCCCCTAAGCATGACTGCTTTAGAAAGGAGCTTACTCCTGGCCACTTGAAGACACATTGCAGTATAATGGGGACTCAGCAGGGGAGGGCAGCTGTCTTCAGTCCCAGGAGACAAGCCAATCAGGACACATGGGTGGCGATGCAGGAAAGCAAACTTGGCACAACTGTGGTCTCTTCTGATGGTTCTTGTTTCACAAATATCTTGTGGACAGCAGTCAATGGGATGATATGATGGGTGTCATTTTACAGTCCTGGGTGTGGCCCACAGAGGCCCCACACCCACCACAGTCTGAAACCTTTCCTCTGGATGTCCTCTGCAATTGTATGTGTGGACACATTTGGAGTCTCTGCAGGAGATCAAAAAACTCACTTTTCACAGCAGTGTCTGTCATCTTCTGTTAATGGCCATTCTGCATGACTCTTGAGTGTGGCTGGGGACAGTGGGACAGCAATGGAGCCTTAGTCAGCCTCACTCTCTCACTGTTGCCTCTAGTCCACTTGGTGACCCTCTGAGGGAAAAGGAGGCTCTCCCTCTGCCGCCCTCTAGAGAGGGTCAGCTTCTCTCCTATCTTCCCAGCTCTGATCCACGGAAGATTGTCTCAGCACTTACTCTGGGCTAAGCCCTTTGCCCATTTTACAAATACTGTATAATTTAATGTAACAAATTATACATTGTCCAAAGGAGAAACTGAGGCTTGGGACTTCAGCTAACTAGACTGAGGTGATTCAGCTTGACAGTCATGAGACATAAAGTGCACTTATGGTTAACCCCTTCAACCCTGGATTCTGACCCTTCCCTGACCAAGGGTTGTCGCAGATACCTAGGTCACAGCTCACTGCCTGCTGAAGCCCTGAATGGGCCTGGTGCTTTGCCCATAGCTGATGTTCTGAGGCAGAGTTTGGGTTGGTGACAGCCGTCAGAGAGGGGCCTGTCTCACTGGGGCAGAAAAAGACCTGGACCTTGTTCCCCAAGCCTGGCACAAACCCAGAGCTGCCAATGTGGCCTCTGGGGCCTCAGTCCTGCTCAGGTACACCCCTTGTCTCCCAGGCTGGTTTCTCCTGAAGCTCCCAGATACCCTTCTCAGACTCCTGAACTCAGGGTGGGGCCAAACCAACAAGGCCACTTCCCCCTGCTGCCTGTGTTCTGTCAGCTTCCACGTTGTCTTCTGAGGGTCACTAAAGTCCAAGAGGCCTCCTGGGAAGGTGTGTCACCTTCCAACGTGGAATCACACACTGGAGAGGAGGCGGGGAGACAGGGCTGGAGGGGCTTTAAATGTGTGGCTGGCTTTGCCTGCAGTCAGTTCCGCAGCGACACAGGTGAACTGTTTCTTCTCACTGCTGGAAACATTCAGTGTAGCCAAGACTGTTGCAGCCCAGCGAGGAGCCCAGGATGTTCCTGAAGGCGGTGGTGCTGACCCTGGCCCTGGTGGCTATCACCGGTAAGTAGACACAGCTCTCTCGCCGCCTCTGCTGCGTACGAGAGGCAGTGTGGAAAGGCAGCTCTAGAACTAGTGGACAGCTGAGGGTGGCCTTGGGTTTGCCCAGCTGCTCCTACGAGAACAGGCCCTTGGTGGCACCAGTGCTCTCCATAACCCAGAGATGGAGAAATGGTTTGGGCTACCCCAACTCCAGCATCATCCAGCTCAAAGCTGAGGCAAGGGTCCAGAAGAGGGATGTACGCTGTTTGTGACTTGCGGCTGTTCTCTGCCCAGGCACCCGAGCTGAGGTCAATGAGGACCAGGTGGCCACTGTGGTATGGGACTACTTCACTCAGCTAAGCAACAATGCCAAGGAGACTGTGGAAAAACTCCAGAAGTCAGACATTACCCAACAGCTCAAGTAAGTGGGGTCAGTCTGCAAAGCCAGGCTTTCTTGAAGGCCAAAGCTGACTTGAGAGGTGGGACACCAGCACTTGGGATCCTTCCTTCCTCACTAGGGGAGTCTGGCCTCTCTGGACCTAGACTCTCTCTGTAAACAGGGAAGTTGGACCCAGGGATCCATCCCTATAGTATCTTCCTAAGTGTGCCAAGTTTGGTAAATAACCAAATTCCATTGCAAGCTCATGGTAGAAGGCGAAAGGAGACATGTCCCATGAGGTGGGATTTCTAGAAACACGGGTGCCTGTTCAGTCAGGGGAAGGAAGGTTGGGATGTCTGCAGATGCTCTGATCACATGCAAGGACATCAGACCTTGTGCCACTGGAAGACAGAAGTTGCACAATGTGACCCTGGACTGGGAGGTGGGGGGGGGTTTAAAGTCCAGTCCTGTTCTGTTCTTTAATCACAAGGAAAGGAGTCACGTGATGGGTAGATAAGGAAGCTGAAGCAGAGCAGAAGTCTTGCAGATAAAAATCCAAAGGAACACTAATCCTAGTAGATTTCCTGAAAGCAAGACCACAGGGACAAGATGGAGGTCTTGGTTCCCATGGACACACTCCTGACCTAGGCAGGTGCATAAAGCTGCCAAGTGTAATGGGGCTTCTCTCCACCTTTCCTTGAAGCACCCTCTTCCAGGACAAACTTGGGAACGTGAATACATATGCAGATGACCTGCAGAAGAAGCTGGTGCCCTTTGCCGTGGAACTCGGTGAGCGCCTGGCCAAGGATACAGAAAAGGTAAAGGAAGAGATCCGAAAGGAGCTAGAGGACCTACGTGCCCGCCTGATGCCCCACGCCAACACCGTGAGCCAGACATTCGGGGAAAATGTACAGAAGTTGCAGCAGCACCTGGGTCCCTATGCCGAGGGGCTGAAAACCCAGGTCAACACCCAGGCACAGGAGCTGAAGCGCCAGCTGACCCCCTACATGCAGCGCATGCAGACCACGCTGCAGGAGAATGTGGACAGCCTGCAGGCCTCAATGACACCCTTCGCCAACGAGTTCAAGGACAAGTTTAACCAGAACGTAGAAGAACTCAAGGGGCGCCTAACCCCCCGTGCCAGCGAGCTGAAGGCTACGATCGACCAGAACCTGCAGGAGCTGCGCAACAGCCTGGCCCCCCTCGCCGAGGGTGTGCAGGAGAAACTCAACCACCAGCTCGAGGGCCTGGCCTTCCAGATGAAGAAGAATGCCGAGGAGCTTCAGACCAAGGTCTCCACCAACATCGACCAGCTGCAGCAGAAGTTGGCACCGCTGGTGGAAGACGTGCACAGCAAGCTGAGGGGCAACACCGAGGGACTGCCGAAGTCTCTGGAAGACCTGAACAGCCAGCTGGACCAGCAGGTGGAGGAGTTCCGGCGCACCGTGGAGCCCCTGGGGGAGATGTTCAACAAGGCCCTGGTGCAGCAGATGGAGCAGTTCAGGCAGCAGCTGGGCTCCAATTCGGGGGACGTGCAAAGCCACTTGAGCTTCCTGGAGAAGAACCTGAGGGAAAAGGTCAGCTTCTTTATGGGCAGCCTGGTGAAAAAGGAGAGCCCAGACCAGCCCTTGGCCCTCCCCAACCCCGAGCAGGTCCAGGAGCCCAACCCCAACCCCAGCCCCGTGGAGAGCTGACCTGTCCCTGGTGCCCTCAACCCATCCCAGCAACAGACACCTGCCCTGCCCCACCCCCTGTCTGCCAGTCTGTCCCTAAGCACTCCTTGTACCTGCTTGAGGACACTTGTCCTGCAGGAGGTGATGTCTCATCTAACTACTCAATAAAGCAACTGAGAAATTAGCCCCCGTTGGTTGCCATGTGATTCCTTGGGGGCTGGCCTGAGGTGGGGATGAGAACAATGCTGGGCCAAGCTGAGCAACGTCCAGCAGGGACAGGGTGGTACTGTGGGGGAACCTATCTGAGGCTCAGGGGTTGGTGTGACAGAGAGGGTGGAAAGGAGAAGGTAGAAAAAGATGTCAGTCTATCAGGAAACAAAGCACACACCCCATTTATAGTCTTTTAGCCACTTGGCAGTTAACAAAGGCCCTGGAGGTTCTAATCAAACTTCCAAGCACCAGACAAGGCAAAACAGCTTTGGTGGCATTGTGTGTCTGGAGACTGGGTTTCATGTTGACAGGGACACCAGGAGGGCAGCAAGACAGTTTGCTGCACAAACTGGGTGGAACCGGCGCTGGAGCTTGCAGACAACCCTGACACGCTCTGCTCAGCAGCCTCTTGATGGATGGCCTGTCTGTCACAATGCTTGTGGCTGCTGGCCTAAAAGATGGACCTGAGCAGTTTCTTGGGCACAACCAGCCATGGGCAGTTGCAGTCTTTGAAACAAATAATTCCTTCCTGCCCTTGGAGACCCAAGGAGGGAGTCTCAGAGGAGAGTCAGTCCAGGGCTTCCTGCCAAAGTATGTCACAAACTGGCTGTCACCTCTGACTCAGGTTTTAAGTCACACCCCAGCTCCTCAGAATGTTTGGGAAAGTCACCCTGCAATGTTCTGGAATGGACTGAAACATGCTGGGGGGAGCCCTAGCTGCCCTGACCTCCTCCTCTGATCCCAAGGCTTCTTCAGTGTGGGTTTGAATCCTGGCTTCCCAGGTGCCTGCTGGGCAATTTGGGGGGCAGGTAACAATTTTTTTAAAGGAAAAATGAGGAGCCGGGAGGTGGTGGCGCACACCTTTAATCCCAGCACTCGGGAGGCAGAGGCAGGCGGATCTTTGTGAGTTCGAGACCAGCCTGTTCTACAAGAGCTAGTTCCAGCACAGGCTCCAAATGGCTCCAAAGCCACGGAGAAACCCTGTCTCGAAAAACCAAAAAAAAAAAAAAAAAAAAAAAAATGAGGAGGCTTGGGCCAGAGTTGTTCAGTAACCCCGATGGTGCATGGAGCCAGGCACTTACTCCAACCTCAAGTGCAGTGTAAACACTCAATGAGCAGAGTGTAAGGGACACCCAGAAAATACCCTCTTTTGCTCAGCTCCCTAGCCTCCAGGTCCAGGCCACCAAACCCTCAAATCTCCCCAGCCCTTCTAACCTGATGTTTAGGTCAAACTGTCACAGCTACTTCCACCCATGACCACTAGCGGGGACGACACAGGTGAGCACATTTTGCTGAGAGAACTGGCTCCAGGAGGCTTGCTGACCGGCTCTGAGAGGCTTTCTCAGAGCGCCAAGGCACTAAAAGGAACCAGAATAAAGGCTAAGTTGGTTTTCTGGGCTGTTTTGGAAACTTTTGCTCTCCCCTGTAGGTCTTTTTTTTTTTTTTTTTTTTTTTGGTTTTTCGAGACAGGGTTTCTCTGTGGCTTTGGAGTCTGCACTGGAACTAGCTCTTGTAGACCAGGCTCTTCTAGATGAGTTCTGCCTCTCAAAGCCCATGAGTCTCCCAGACCCTTGTTCATACTACAAATCCTGAGTGGGATCCCTGAGTTTTTTCCTGCTGTCTCCAGGACTGCCCCACCCACTCCCAGGTGAGGAGTGCTTTCCTAGTTTCCCTGAATGAGATACACTCGCTTGCTAGGATGTCACTCCTGGTCTTCAGTCTCTTAGGTCCCTGACCTGGCTGGCATACGCTTCCTGGTCACAGCATTGCTTTTGGCTGCTTTAATACTCTGAATGTTCCTGTCTCCTCAAACTCATGTGTTGAAATGAACTCACTGTGGGGTGTGTGTGTTTGGGTGTGCGTGTGTGTATGTATGTGTGTGTGTGTGTATGTTTGGGTGGGTGAGTGCATGTAAAGGTCAAGGGGTTATCAGAGGTTATCCTCTGCTGTCATTCTCAGGAGCACCGTTTGCTTCCTTTGAGATAGGGTCTCCCATTAGCCTGAAGCTCACCAATTAGGGCCAGAAGGCTGGACAGTGAGCCCCAAGGACCCGCTTGCCTAGGCCTTCCTGAAATGAATGTGTTTTAACCATCAATATAATAATTTTGGGCTCACGCTTTTAATTTCAGCACCCAGAAGACAGAAGCAGGTGGGTCTCTGTGTGTTCCAGGCCAGCCTGGTTTACACTGTGAATTCCAGGTCAGCCTGGGCTACACAATGAGACATGCCTCAAACAAAAACGATTAAACAAAAAGACGATGACGTTATTAGGTTGGTCTATTTCACCTCCTATCATTCAGTTTGGGGCTGGGTCTCTCCAGGATTAAACAGTTATATTTGGAGTTAGCTTTTGAGTTTTCTGCCCATTGCCATCATTTCTGCCCATGAAACCATCACAAATGTTTTAAATTCACTGTGACCCCCTGTGTCCTATGAAGAAGACACCCACAAAGATTCAGCTGGCTCACAGTTGGAAATGACAGTAAAGGACTTGTGCAACTCCATCCTCAACCTAGTACCAAACTTCCCTCCTCCTGCCAGTGGGGGCAGCAGACCCAGCACAAGAGCAAAGGGACCACCTGTGGCTTCCTCAGGGGGGAAAGGGACCAGGCTATCTCAGTCAGTGCAAAGAGACATGCAGGCAAATTTGAGAAAATATTGCCATCTTAAAGGAGGTCGAGAGAAGTAGGAAGCGTGTGACTTCAATAGACCTACAGTTTTTATCAAGGGCTGGGTCCTTCTGAGAATGTTCAAATAGAAAACGATCATTGTGAAGGGGCTATTTAGGCCTAATCTTATATTCTCTTCTTTTAGTTTTTAAACTACATTTAGTTGTGTGTGTGTGTGTGTGTGTGTGTGTGTGTGTGTGTCCTTGCACATGTGCTGTGAATCTCTCCCAAACTTGTCACTGGTGATCTATAAGGAATGTGTGTGGTTTGTATATATATGAATGGCTTCTCTATACCTTTATGCTTTGATTTGACCCAAAGAAACTCTAACGAGTCTGTTATTCCCATATGCTTTAGAAACCTCAGGTATTAGATGATATATAATAACTTGAAAGAATGTAGCTAGAATTTTGGGTAGTTAGAGTAGATTAATAGATTCCTTACCCCTGGTTTTTAGAAATTTGCAACAAAATGTAATATGTTTTAATTTAGAAAAAAAATAAGAGAGCTGGGTGGTGGTGGCGCACACCTTTAATTTCAGCAGAGGCAGGTGAATCTCTGTAATTTTGAGGCCAGCCTGGTCTAAAGAGTGAGTTCTAGGACAGCCAGGACCACACCAAGAAACCATGCCTCAAAAAAAAAACCCAATAAAGAAAAACAACAATAACAACAACAAACAGGATTGGAATTCTTACTTATGAAAGGGACCCATGGAGAGCTGTCCTCATTTCAAAGGTCAAACATAGCTAGACAGCACCATCTATGTACCAGGAGGTCCTCACCAGATACCTGATTGCTGGAACCCAATCTCTAGGACTGTGGGAGGTAAACGTGTGGGTTTAAGAAAGAAAATGAACACTGGGCTTAAATGAGCATTGTTATTGTGAGGTTTGTGCTCGTATGAGCCTTCTTATCTGTGGTGTTTCATTAGAGTAGTCACACAGCTGCCTACGTTCTGAATGTAACTGCTTTGGCTGGGGAAGTCCCCTTTGAGGAAGCTTTTGTTTCTGTTTGTTTTTTTTGTTTTGTTTTGTTTTTTTTTTTAAAAATGGGGTCTCATGTATCCCAAGCTGATCTCAAATCTGATGTGTAGTCAAAGATGACCTTGAATTTCTGCTCCTCCTGGCTTCTTCAACCAAAAGCTAGAATTGCAAGTGTGCACCACCGCCCCAGGCTCTCTGGTGAGTTTTATCTTTTAGTTCTCTTATTTATTTATTTTCTGTGTGTATGTGGACACATACACATGTGAGTGTACGCATATGGGTACGTGTGTGTGCGCTCCTGCCATGGTATGTAGAGGTCTGAGGACAACTTTCAGGTGTTCACCAGGCAGGACCTGGGCTTGGTGGTCATACCTGACAGCAAGCACCTTTCTGGCTGAGCCATCTCCCCAGCCCTCTGGTGAGTTGCACCTATTATAGATGCCAAGAGCAGCAGCCTCTTACAGCCCAGGAGCAGGCCTGTAATCCTGTTATTAGGAGGCGGAGGAAGGAGGATTATGAGTTTGGGGCCATGCTGGGCTTCACAGTGGAACTCTGTATGAACAGAAGGAGTAAGGGAAAGGAAGAAAGGAAGAAGGAAGGAGGGAAGGAGGGGGAGGGAGGAAGGGAGAAGGAGCAGTATAACTCTCTCCAGTGGTCTGGTTTATGGTGACAGTGGCTATGCTTTTCTCCTACTTTTCCTGTTGTCTTTTTTTCCCCAAGCTTTGGATAAATTAAAAAAAAACACACAAAAAGGAACAAACTAGCTTAATCAATTCAATTTTGGCTCAAGTCTTAAGTACAAGGTCCATGGCTTACACCACGCACTTGCCCAGTGTTTTTTGGGGAGTCTCATGTGCCTTGCCCTTTGGAAGCCACAGCCTCTTTCCTGCCTGCACCAGTCATACTGGCCTGTCTGTTGGACACGGTCCTCTGTAGATTGGTGTGTTCCTCGAGGAAAGAGCCATCCTCTTTGCTCTACGACAGTGACTTGGCTTAGCCTCCTCTGGCCCAGTTAGGCCCAGGTCATCTCTAGCAAGCAAGATACTGGACAAATGGAAAGTGACTTCTGGGCTTGGGAGATCAGTCCCATTTGCCCTGTTTAGGCGTGCCCTGACACCTGCTCTTAAGTTTTCACTGAGGTCCTGAGTTCAAGGGGAAAAAGTCCTGATATGGGTCTGGGGAACTTTGTATCTTATTTATTAACTTTGCAGGTGCTGTGTGCATGCGTCTGATCTGCCTGCCCGTACCTTTTGTGTTCGGGATTACAGATTCGAGCCACCGTGCCTTGTTTATCCAGTGCTGGACACTGAACTCAGTCTTGTGTATGCTAGGCAATCACTCTATTGACTGAGCCACATTCTCAGCCCTGTTATTACATTTTGAAATAGTGTAATGGTCTGGCTTATGTAGTCCACATTAGACTTGGATTCCTGACCCTCTTTATCTGCCCTAAATGATGGGATTATAAGAATACATCACCATACTCAAATTAAGTTTTTATTTATGAAAATATATCCCAGGCCGGGCAGTGGTGGCGCACGCCTTTAATCCCAGCACTCGGGAGGCAGAGGCAGGTGGATCTTTGTGAGTTTGAGACCAGCCTGGTCTACAAGAGCTAGTTCCAGCACAGGCTCCAAAGCCACAGAGAAACCCTGTCTCAAAAAAAAAAAAAAAAAAAAAAAAGAAAATATATCCCAAAGATTTCAAGTTAAAAATAGGTTGACAATTACCAACTACACAACTCTATTGTTACAGTTAGGATTTGAGGTGTTCCTCAAATGACCCTCTGGTAAGATCTACTGGGACAGGCAGATAGAATCTTTAGGATGGGACATAGTGTGTGAGTCGCTGGAGGAATCACAGTTCTTGAAAACGACATAGGTAGCCGGTCCCTTCTGCTCTCCTTCTTTGCTTCCCTGCCAATACAAGGAAAGCATCTTCCTTTAAATACACTCTTGCTAGATTACTGCCTTGCCACAGGTCCAAAAGTAGGCTAGCTGGCCTTGGCACCTCTGAGACCCTTAACCAAAATAAATGTTTTTCTTGTTAGGTTGATTTCTTTTGGGTGTTTGTACAGGTGACAGAAAGCTGATGAATGCAGTGTGTGTTTGTATGTGACAGTCCAAGGCAGTGAAGAGGCTCTTGAGACCTTGGCATCCATCAGTCAGAGAGCATACTGGGTGATGAACAGAAGGCCCTGAAAAATGGCAGGAAGGAGATTTGAAACAACTATTCCATGTGTGAATTCTCTGACCAGGCCTTTGGAAAGTATGGAGGGAAGGGGTTGAAGGAGGGAAAACAGATTGAAAGAGAAATGTCCAGTAGCAAGGGTTGTGGCACTTTCTTGGGGTGATGGGGATAATTCTCATTGCTGACTAGCATGAGGTGTTGTTGAAAGACAATTATCTTTACTAAATGGATTGTGTAATCCTTAGGCTGTGATGTCAATGATGAAGAGAAGAGGCAAAGGCAGTTAGTTCTACAAAGGGTGGAACTGGGATTTGAACCTGGGATAACCAGCTTGGCAAACTTTTCTGTTAGCTACCCAGCTGTGATGGCAAAACCCTCAGGGATAAGTAGGGATGATCCCGCACAAGGGGCAGGTTGGGTTCCTCCTCATCATGTTCCAAGCCCAGAATCAGGCTTCCATAGAAGCAAGGAGTTCACAAGCCAAAGGAGCCAGTCCCAGGACTCCTGAGGGGGAAGGGGTTTCCATCTTTATTTTATAAATTTCTAGAACATTGGATTTTTTTAAAAAAATATTTATTTTTATTTTCTGTGCATGAGTGTTTTGCTTGCATATATGTGTATGAACCATGTGCAGTGCATGCTTGGTACCCACAGAGGTTAGAACAGGGCATCGGATACCCTGGAACTGGAGTGACAGGCAGTTGTGAGGTACCATGTGGGTGCTGGAACCACGTCCAGGTCCTTTGCAAAACAACAAGTGCTGGTAACCATTGAGCCGTTTCTCCAGCCCAAGCTTTGGAATCTATAAATGAAATTTTGTGCTGCTTTTTTTTTTTTTTGAGACAGGGTCTCTCTACGTAGCCCTGGCTGTTGTGGAACTCACTATGTAGACCAGGTTCAAACTCACAGAGATCTATCTGCCTCTGCCTCCCGAGTGCTGAGATTAAAGGCAAGCCTGGCCTTATACTACTTTTTATTTGGGGGAAATATTTAATGGGACATTTACCATTTCAACCATTTTAAGCAGTGTTATTCAGAGACCTTTCTATATTTCCAATGCTGTGCAATCACCAGCATCTTTTCCCATGAGTCTTAGTTGGGCCTATGGTACAGAACTATCTTCTGAGCTAAACTCCGACCATCTTCAGGAGTTTGGCAGAGCTTCCTGGCAAAAGATGAGCACAGCTGGTCTTGTTGACTATTTACTTTGCCTCACAGAAGGAAGAGGCCAAGGACGGTCATGGAAATCTGACCTGAGTATCCTGTCACCCCTCCCAACCAGTCACATGCAATTCTGCCCTAATCACATGTGGTCTTGGGAGAGGGGCTGGAGGATATAGTTAGGGAAAGATAAGTATAGGAGGTTCTCTCTACACAGTCATGGAGAAGTCACTATCCCTACTGGGTGTTTTATGTCACCTGTGATCTTCATCGCTGTGTAAGTTCCGCAGTGAACTCTGGAATCATACCTTGGTTTGTCCTTGGACCTTAGGCAGAGGCACAGATGTTTGTGTTTTCCCCAGGGAAAGAATTGTGACAGCACACTCCGAACGGAAAACTCATTCCTGAACTAAGCCATTGTGAAAACGGGGATGGACTCAGGGATTCAGGGGTACACGCTTCCATTCCAGTCCCTGCTCCTTGTACTTTTAGCTGTGTGTTCAGGGGATCACATGGTGATTCTATGCTTAACTTTAGAAAAGATTTATTTGTCTCTCTCTCGCTTGCTCTCTCTCTCTCTCTCTCTCTCTCTCTCTGCATGCGTGCACACTGTATGCAGTTTCACACACCTGTGCATGTGCCTGGAGGCCAGAAGAGGGCCTTGCTGCCCCCTCTGTCACTCACCACTTCTGTTGAGGGAGGGTGACTCCCTGAACCTGAGTTTCCATTTTTTCTTGGCTATATTGAAAGAGAGTAAGCCCCAGGGATCTTCCTGTCCCCAATCTACTGAAGCTGGACAGTAGGCACTGGTAGAGTCCTCTGTGTGCTTCACCAGCCCAAGTTGCTGGTCATCTCCCCACCCCCTGAGTTCAAAGGTCATCAGTCCTGTGAGAAGAACAAAGGGGTCACTACCCTTGGAGTCTCTGGTGTTCCCAGTGGCCCTGATCAGATGCCCTCCTGCACCCACACAGATCTTGCTGCTTTTGAGAGATTGTCCTGGCAGGGTCAAAATCAGCTCCTGTCTGGGATGTCCTGTCCTTCTGCTGTTGGCATGGGATACCCACTGTCCCTAGGGGAAAAGTTCAAGGCTGCTCTGCAAAGAGAGAAACAAATCTGAGGCCCACCGGAGATGTCTGTGTCTGGGAATGAAGAGAGTGGGGTCCTAGTTGTCCTGCCATGTGTGACCAGCAGCTGACCTGGAGATGTCTGTGTCTGGGAATGAAGAGAGTAGGGTCCTGGTTGTCTTGCCATGGGTGACAAGCAGCTGACCCGGGGATGTTTGTGTCTGGGAATGAAGAGAGTGGGGTCCTGGTTGTCCTGCCATGGGTGACCAATAGCTGACCTGGGGATTTCTGTGTCTGGAAATGAAGAGAGTGGGGTCCTGGTTGTTCTGCCATGGGTGACAAGCAGCTGATGACAGAGGGGAACATTAGAGATGCCAGAATTTCCAGGACACAAGAGGGAGGAGATTCTAAGATGTGGTTTAGTGCTCTGGGGATTAAACCAGGAACCTAGAGCCATATACAATGTAGGACTGGCGGACACCACCTGGTATTCCTGATCATAACTGCAGATCCCCACTAGAAGGTGCTCAATAAGCATTTGTTTGAGTAGTAACTGACGATTAGCAAATCCTTTTCTTGCTAAACCTTATGGTCACACACGTTCATCACATCGGAATAACACCCAGTTGTTTCTCAAGGGGATTATGCCGCTTCATCTCCTCCAGCCACAGATGGTCCCTGCAGTCCTTGATGCTGGTATTCACACCTCATGTGGTCTCTCTCCTACTGCAGCAGGCTGACCTGAGTGATCAAGGAGCTGTCGTGGAGGACAGACTGTATGTTCTTGAAGTGGGGTGTAGGGGGCATTGTGGATCCCTGGTTGCTTCTCTGGGACCACCACTCTCAGGAAGATAGTTGGAAGATTATCTCTGTGTCTGAGGAGACTCCAGCAGCCATAGGGAGAGTTCCCTGTAGGGATGAATGGAAACACTGCCCCAACAGCTAGCAGTGATGTGCTAGCCATGTATGTCACCTGCCTTGGAAACAGACCACACCGCCCTGCCCCAGCCTCAGTCCAGCCTTTACAAGGTGACTGCTCTTGCTTGCTGGCCTCCTGAGAGGTCCACAGAAATGACGAGACAAGGCTGAGGAGAGAGCTGAGAAAGTGGCTTGCCAGGCAAGCTGGAGGACCTGTGCTTAATTCTCAGAACCACGACAACACACACACATACACACACACACACACACACACAGAGAGAGAGAGAGAGAGAGAGAGAGAGAGGCAGGCCTAGTGGCTCATACATGTAATCCCAGCACTGAGGAGACAGAAGTAGGTAGATCCCTGGGGTTCGCTGGCTAGTCAGCCCAGCCTAATCAAAAGCCAAAATGAAGCTGAAGTTTTCTCTGTCCAGATGCTGCATTTCAGACTTTCTTTCCTGGGACCCACAGGGAAATCGCTTCTGTATTTGTACCTCTGCACAGTCTCTACGCAGAGACTCTTTTGTGGAACCCCCAACCTTCACAGAGAATATCAAGCTGGATGGGGTCTGCGCTTCACAATTGTTTCTGGATGAAAGATCTTGGGTTCTGTTCTCCTCAGTTGCTCTGCACGTTTGTGTGAATGTGTGTATATGTGTGTGTGTGTGTGTGTCAAAAACCACATTATTTATTCATTTAGCATGTTTGTGTCTGTGCATTTTTTGTTTGTTTGTTTGTTTTTTGAGACACGGCTTGTGTCTGTGTGTCAGGCTGGCCTTGAACTTACTATGTAGCTGAGGATGGCCTTGGACTCCTGAACTTCTATTTCCACTGTCCAAGGTTTGGAATTGCAACTCTGTGCTGATCGTGGCTCTGCATGCTCATCTATTATTGTGACACGTGTGGCTGATGACTCAGAGTGTTCTGAGAAGGGCAAAGCCGTTCCTAATCCATATGCAGGTGCAGCATCACTCAGCAGGTGTTCTACTGGAATTCCTCAGCCCTTTGAGAACCCAACATGGTGAACAAGCTGGAGCTCACTTTTCCCTACTGTCAGCTTAGGACCAGCACTCTCAGGCACGCTAAATTCATTGGAACTGTTTCATTCATAATTTCCCCCAAAAGGTGTTGTGGTTTATTCTTCCCTCTTCCTGTCCTTTTGAGTCTAAATATTTTCTGTAAAATGATTTTGTCTCTGTTTTTAGGAGAGGTTCAGCCCCAAGTAGAAGCAGGTACATATACTCTGTTTGCCATTTCTGCACAGATGTCTACAGAAGTGACCTGGACAGATTGCCAGAGGCTTTGCATGGAAGCCACTGGTGCCAGACACCAGGGAGGGCTGCAGTACTGGGGCAAAGGGTCCATGGGCAGGAATGACTTCGTTCACATTCTTCCAGCTACACTTTCAATCTGGGAGAGAATCATGACATACATGTATCTCACCATAGAATGTTCACTGTAGTCTTATTTATAGTATATTTTATTTTTAAAGTTTTATTTATATATATGTATGCGCCTCTGTGTGTATGTATATGCACTACATGAGTGCAGGTAACCCAAGAAGCCAGAAGAGGGCGCTGAATCTCCTGTTACAGTTGTTCTCTCTCTAGCCCTATCTATAATTCTAAAACATGGAAACAATGCAGTAAGAGGAAAATGCTTGACCCCAAGATTGAATATCCTGAACATAAGCATTATGCCCCCAGCCAGTGGCCTTTTATGGTGGTGCTTTGTAGTGAACCCAGGGCTTCTTGTCTGCTGAACAAACCCTCTACCAAATGAGCTACACCCCCAGCTCTATGATTCCGAAGACCCTCTATACAGAGGCCAATGGTAAGTCAGGGGTAGTGCCCCTAATCTCAGTTCTTCTAGAGGCTAAGGTGGGAGGGGTCCTTTGAACCCAAGCATTGGAGTCCAACTTGACAACATTGTCAAATCTTGTCTTAAAAATAAATAACAGCCAGGCAGTGGTGGCACACGCCTTTAATCCCAGCACTCGGGAGGCAGAGGCAGGCGGATCTTTGTGAGTTCGAGGCCAGCCTGGTCTACAAGAGCTAGTTCCAGTGCAGGCTCCAAAGCCACAGAGAAACCCTGTCTCGAAAAACCAAAAATAAATAAATAAATAAATAAATAAATAACAATGTGCCATGCATGCATAGTGGTGGCACATGACTTTATTCACAGTACTCAGAGCTCTGTGGGTTTGAAGCCATCCTGATCCACAGAGTGAGTTCCAGGTCAATAGGGCTACATGTTGAAATCTTGTCCAAATAAATAAAAAAACAAATAAACACCCTCTGAGCTGTTTTTTTCACACTATTTGGTGAAGCCCTGTCCCTTGAATCTGGCATGGCTCCTTTCGGATGATCATTACGTAAGTGGCTGAACAGTCCTGTTCCCAGGGGAAACTTGGAGCCAGTGTGAGGGCCAGCTCCTGTACCTTTGGCCTCTTACTGCCTCTGTGACTATGGGTTTTGCTTTGTTTTGTTGTTTTTACCAGCTAATGATCCTCTGCTATTTTGTTATCCTCTCTGGCCTCAGGTTTACCTTTTCCTTTCCCCTGCCCTGGTTTCTACCATCATCCATCTCAGCATTCATTTCCAGTAGCCTTGGGTCTCTGATGGTGCAGAGGGATCCTCTCTAATCACGGGCTGAGCAAATAAATACCATTTATCTTGTTTGGCGCATCGACACGGTGTTTACTCACTATGGTGAGTACATCTGTAGTATCAGTCCACGTCAGCGGCCCCACCCAGCATTGCGCCATGAACAAGGGTCACCGACATACACACCAGGCTGACGTCATTCACAGACCCAGTGGACCATGGTCTCAGAGAGTAGACAGGTCATAGAGGCACCCCTGAGGCCTGAGGACTTAATGTCCTAGCTGTAGCTAGATCTGGTTCTGACTACAAAGGGGTCAGGAGAGGAGGGACACAGAGCAGGGTATGGACAGAAGGACAGCCCACTCTCAAAGGTGACAGGGTAGTTGCACCTTGACTTGGCTGTCTATCCCCTGGCTGGCCCTGGGCTTCTCTTCCTGTGTTCACTTGAGACACCATGTGTCCCCAACAGCCTTCTCCCTTGAATGATAAACATCATGGGACAAGAGGAGGGGACCTGGCTTCCTTGTGAGCGCTGACTTCTCCCGCTGAGCAGTGTAGCTGATTCAGCTCTTGTTTTGGATAGGAACTGGGTTCTTGATTGACTTCTGAGCACAAGGCAGTGAGCTGAACTGGACATTAGAGGCCATAGACTTGAAATTGGCCCAGGGCAGGACCTTGTGACATCTCTTTGAACACTGGATTGTCTGTAAAGAGAAACGTCTGCCTTGGAGTGTTGATTAGTGCTAGAGATGCAGTTTATACTGCACATGGGGGATGTTCTGTGAAGGAGAGCCTTCCGGGGTCCAGCCTCTGGAAGACCCGGGCCTCCTTCCTCACTGCAACTTGTCACTCTAGCTGACTGTCTTTTCTCTGGCATGCTGACTGGGGGATGTGTTTTATTTTTCTCCCAGACACGGCAGAGTGGCAGTTCTCAACTTGTGGGCTGCGACACTTGGAGGGTTGAGTGACCCTTTCACAGGAGTCATCTGAGACCATCAGAAAACAGATGCTTACATCGTGATTCCTAACAGTGGCAAAATGACAGTCATGAAGTTAGCAACAGAAATAATCTCATGATGGGGGTCACTCCAACACAAGGACCACAGCATTAAGAAGGCTGAGAGCCACCATTCTAGTAAGAGTCTGTTCCTTTGCCAACTCCATATTTGTCTCCGATCTTTTCTCTTACTGGCCTGCAGTGGCCTCTTTTCCATCCAGGGTTTATTCATGTGTGTGTTTTTGTGCAGCCACAGTGACATGCAGCATTGTCTCACATTTTATAATCAGGCAGCTGAAATACCCTTGTCGGTATCCTCCAATAGCTTGCTGGTCTCCCTCTTTCATTGTTTGGGGAATGATTCCATGTTGGCACATATGTACCATATCTGTTCATCCTTATCAGTTGTGTACTGCTCCATTTAAGGATAATTTACTCATCCACTTGTGCATGAACAGCATTTAAGTGGCTTTTGAAAAAAATTCTGATTTTATTTATTTAAATTATGTATATTTGTGTGTATCTGTCTGTTTGTATCTGTGTATGTGTGTGTGTATGTCTGTGTATGTTCTGTGTCTCTGTGTACATCTGTCTGTGTCTGTGTGTGTGTGTCTGTCTGTGTGTGTGTGTGTGTGTGTGTCTGTGTATGTGCCTGTGTGTGGATTATGTGGAGCTTGAAGACTGCTTTCTAAAACGCTACAGTAAAGCTGTAGAGATGGGCTGGAGAGATGGCTCAGGGCAATAGCACATACCACACTTGCAGAGAAGTAGGTTTGGATCC
>JAQHUG010000003.1:6477473-6496940 GCA_028555095.1 Dicrostonyx torquatus
CTTCACTGGCATTAGAGCTGACTTCTTCAGGGTTCTAGAGTACAGTGAAGACCACCTGAGACATCCAGACTCACAGAATAACTATTGGATTCTTGGCTTTTCCATTAGTAGCAGCCATTGTTAGACTGGCTGGATCACAGCCTGTAGTGAGTCCCATACATATGTATATATACTATCAGTTCTCTTCCTCTGGAGAACCCTGACTGATACAATCATTAAGAAGGGACAAATCATCATTATATAAAAAATAAGTGTTGTGAGTATAAAAGACAGAATTTTCAGTAGAAGATAAGGGAAAGATATGAACAAAGCAATCACGGAAAGGTCAGATAACCATTGAGATAGGAACACATACCAGCTTTGCCCATAGGGGGGAGAAATAGCAGAAGTTCATGAAGATGATGTTCTCATGAGTCAGAACGCCAGGCATGCTTTTGTTTTAATTTTAAATTTTGTTATTACATGCATATAGTGTGTGGTGTGTGCATATGTGGTTGTGTGTGTATGTGGTGTATGTATGTATATGTATGTGTGGTGTGTGTGTATGTGTGGTGCGTGTGTGATGGGTGCATATGTGTGATGTGTGTGTATGTGGTATGTGTGTATGTGGCATATGGTGTGTGTGATGTGTGATATGTATATGTGTGTGTGTGATGTGTGTGTGTGTGTACACATGTATATGTCATGGTCAGGGAACATTTCAGGGACAGCTTGTAGGGGTTGACTTTGTCCTTCCACCATGTGGGTCCTGAGGGTCAAACTCAGTTTTTCAGGCTCAGCAGAAGCAGGGGCACCTTAACTCATAGAGACATCTTGCCAGTCCAGTTTGGGATTTTTATTGTTAGTTTATTTGTGTTTTGGGAACAGAGTCTCACATAGCCCGGGCCTCACACTGGCTTTGTAGATGAGGATGACCTGAATTCTTGCCTTCACATCTCTAGTGCTGGGATTACAGTTGCGTGCCTCCACTCCAGGCAATGTCATACACGTTCTGGCAAAGCAAAAACAAAACAAAACAAAAAGACACTTTTATGTAGTGTTTGTAGATACACAAAGCAAAAAAAATTCCTTGAGGGAGAAATATCAAACAATAAACACATTTCATTCTTGACCCAACAATCTCACTTCTAGACAACTATCTCAAACTAACATCCCCAAAACTGAGTGAAACACATAAAATCACTAATTGTGGCCTTGTATATTATGTTTCTGTAATGTGGATTTGAATGCAATATGCCCCAGAAGCCCATGTGTTGACGGCTTGGTCCTAGCTCATGCTATGCTTCTCCTCCTATGAATAAGTCTAGATTTTACCATGGAGTAAGGCAATCACTATTAGATATTTTTGATTGAAATGATATTTTATTTCTTTTTGTCTTTAAAAAAATTTTCAATTATAAGCCAGGTGTGGTGGACATATCCTTTAATTCCATTACTTGGAAGGCAGAAGCAGGCAAATCTCTATGAGTTCAAGGCCAGCCTGGTCTACATAGTGAGGTCCAGGACAGCCCAGGGCTATGTAAAGAGACTCTGTATCATGCAACCCCCCATCAAGATTTAAAAATATTATTATTTTTGCCTGCATGTATATATGCGACAGATGCTCAGGAACTGGAGTTACAGACAGTTGTGAGCTGTTTTGTGGATGCTGGGAATTGAGCCTGGGCCCTTCTGAATGAGTAGACAGTGTTCTTAACATTGAGCCATCTCTTAAGCTCTATCTTTTGTGTTTAATAAGAGACAGAGTCACTGTCCTTTAGTATCCCAAGATTCATTGGCCTTTGGGATACAGAAAGGTATTTGCAGACTGGCAAGGAGGCTCAGCAGGTAAAGGCATTTGCTGTCGAGCCCAAGGACCTGAGTCTGATCCCACATGATGGGAGAAGCGAACCAACTTCTGCAAGTTTTTAACATGTGCACACAACATGCCAACTCACAAACTCTAACACACACACACACTCCCTTCATCCCCTGTCCCTCTCAAAAAAATTTACAATGGTGTTTGCACAGAAGCTTCCTTTTCATTTTCAGTCCTTTCTCTCTGACCCCCACCATACTGTGCCTCCCAGTGTGCTGTGTGTAATGTGAAGTCCCCACCTCCCTCTGGTAGTATTCCTACCTTTAAACTTAACTCGAGCTGGGAAGCCTGAGGTTAGAGGGCTGTGAGACCCAGGCCAGTTAGGGCTACTGTCTGGAAAATAATCAGTCAGAGACAAGTAAAGAAAGGTTAGGACTGTAGTGTAAGATTGGGAGTTCTCTTGCATGGGATAATGATGTCATAGTTTTACAGAATGCCCCCTCTTTGATTTTTAAATTTTTTTATTTACTTATTGTATATACAGTGTTCTGTCTGCATTTTGCCTGTACACCAGAAGAGGGCATGAGATTTCATCATAGATGGTTATGAGCCACCATGTGGTTGCTGGGAATTAAACTCAGGACCTCTGGCTCATAACCATCTGTAGTAAGGTGTGGCACTTTCTTCTGGCCTGCAGGCATACATGTAGGCAGAACACTGTATATACAATAAATAAATAAATCTTAAAAAAAAAGAACCTGGCCTCCTGTAGTACTTTGTCTTTTGTTTTTGCTTTTGGAAACAGGGTTTCTCTTTGTAGCCCTGGTTGTCCTGTAACTCACTGTGTAGACCAGGCGGGCCTCAAACTCACAGAGATCCACCTGCCTCTGCCTCATGAATGCTTGGATTAATGAGACTAAAGTTGTGCACCACCACCATCTATCATACTTGGTCATCTGTAGGTGAGACATCCAGAAGACAAGCCTGTAGTTTTCTGTTGCCTTGGTGGAGGAGATATCCAAAGGAGATAGCTGTTTATCCAACGTATTCTTGAGCCAGTTGCTGCATTTTTAGTGTCATTGCCACCTATACTTCCAGAAGAATCTGTTCCTGCTGTCTCTAAACTTTGGGAGGAGTTCAAACAGGCAAACCCAGCAAGTGCTTGGCTTTCCAGACAGTTGCTTCAAAATCCCTAATTTCAGGTGTTCCTAGTAACTACAGTTTGACTGATTAGGAGTTTTACAGTTCCAAAACATTGTTGCTTTTGTCTCTTTTTCTCTCTTCCGCATGGATTTATGCATTTTTAACAAGAGCACTTTGAAGGCATTTTATTGGGTTTTCAGGAAACAGCTCAAGGAGCACATGCGATCAATTCATCATCCTTTACTAGAGGTCAGTCCAACGAACGCTCTTTGGTCTCTTCCTCATCTACCAGTTTGAAAGTTATTCTTCCTTTTTACTCATTTAATGGGTTTCCTTTAAAACTTTTATAGTGTTGTGTGACGTAAAAAGCGAGAGATGATCAATACCCATCTTCTCCCTGGAGAGTGCTTTAGCTTTGATCTGCCCTTCCCCATTTCCTACATTACTTTGGTCTAATATTTTAGTTCCCCATTGTCTGAAGTTGTCCCATCATCAATATGTACACTTTTAGCAACCCCATTTTTGTGATATATGCTGGACCCTGTACTAAGAAAGCTATAGTGAATTAGACATGCTAAATTACATATGAATATACCTTGTTGGATAGAACTACACAAAATTGCCAATATTTCAGTTTTAGTTCTAAAAAATGATTTCATTCATATGCATCCCAAAGCAAACACACGCACACCTCCAATCATCCCAACCACGCCACACTGAAGCCAGGAGTGCTGGCCAGCAATGATTATGCCTCTATTACCTTTCTGTTTGTCCAGGTTCTGACAGAAAGACAGAAGCTACTCCGTGTGTTTTAAGCACGAAAATCTTCAGTGCAGAGATAAAGAACACTTGAGAGCTGGAGAGACAGCTCAGCAGGTCAGAGCATTTGCTGCTCTGTGGAGGTCCTGGGTTCAGGTCTCAGCTCCTGCACTGAGCAGCTTGTAACTGCTTGTGACTCCGGTTCCAGGGGATTTAATGCCCTCTTCTGGCCTCTTGAGGCATCATCCCACCACCACACACCCAAATACACAGACATGTGTGTGTATATATATATATATTAGAAAGAAAAAAATAAAATTTCAAGACTAGCTGATATAGTAAAGCAGGCCTGGATGGACTGGAAATTTATTTAAAAGACATTATAATATAGGCTAAAGAATGGCTATTAGAAGAAAGAAAAGTGTTCAGAAAAAAAGTAAGACATGCTCAGGTGTGGGTATGGACTCCTCAAGGGAGAGGCAAGGCTCTTTGTTTTTTACAGTAGTCATATATAGGGCTTTGGTGAGGTTTGAAGTGATGCTCTTATCACTGGGTAGTTCCGGGGGGCGGGGGCACCTGACAGATAGGATTACAATCAATAACTTAAAAAGTCTAGCCCATGGAGATACAGGAAGGTATATACCTTTACTGTGAACAGTGTTGTTTAAGGTTTTAGGTAGTGCCTGGGGAAAGCAGTGAGGCCCTGCTCCGGACTCTATATCCGCATCTATTTTAACATAAGGCATCTTTATCTGAAAGGAACCCTAGCTATGTCAGCAGCCTTTATAGCAAGTGGTAATTGTGTAGGTATTCCTGCTTCTCAGTTGAGAGGCTTCACTCAGATTCTAGGAGTCCTGTCCCTCTCGTGTCCCTTCAATTTCCCTGTCTCAGGATTGCGGGTGCGAACCATCATGCTGTGTTAGGCAGCACTGGAGATCAGTCTCTGGTCTTTGCGCATGTGGGGTAAGTACTCTATCAATAGACTTACATCCCTCTGTAATGACTGAAGTGCTGGGGCTGTGGTGGTTTCTGCAGCTTCTTCTTCTCTTTTCTCTCTCTCTCTCTCTCTCTCTTTTTTTTTTTTAGTTTTGATTTTTGAGATAGGACCTTGTATTGCAGCCCAGGCTAGACTCAGACTTGAAATCCTTCTGCCTCCTCCTCCCCTTTGCTGGGATTGTAGGCATACATCCCCATTCCTGCTACAGAGGCCTGAGAAGCAAGGAGCTCAAGGAATGGCCGAGGTTTTGCCTGGAGAGAGGGGAGGTGGGCTAAACTGGGTCACAGTGGAAGACGGATGGGGGAAGAGGACCTGCGACTGCAGGAGGCTCTGAATGCCATCGAGGAGAGAGGGATGGAGGCTGTGGCCATGTGTGAATGGAGGTGAGCCGACTCATAGAAGGCCTGGAGCATTTAAGAGTAAGGATGGAGCGCTCAGGTGTGTATGTGCACGCGTATGGAGGAAGCTTGTCTGTCACAAGAGAAAAATCTGGGCTTTCAGGCTTCCCCTTCTTAGAAGCCCAGAGTGGTGGAGTCCAGCCTTCCCTGTGAGGGAGGAGAATCCTTCCTGTCTAACCCCTGAGGCCAGGAATCTCAGATGCAGCTCACCCACTCTGCTTCAACTGGACCTGGCTCTTCCAGCTCAGTGCAGGGTTATTTCTCACATGGAGAGACAGGAGGGTCTGTAAATGCTGGCTCTTCTCAGGCTGCCACAGTGGCCATGGTGGAGCAGATAAAGTCTGCTCTGGTTCTAGCCAGTCCTGTATACTGTTCCTTTGACTGGCTGGCTAGGGCAGAGTGCCCTGGGTAGTTGAGTAAGAGCAGGGCCCTCAGTAGACAAACAAGTGGTGCCTATTGGCAGGCAGGTCAACAAGCAAGTGGGGAGGCTGGAGGTCATACAATTTGGGGGGTAAGTTCTGTCCACTCTTAGTCAAGGCTCCAGGAAGCCACTTCCCTACTGGGCAGCGTCCTGAGGCTGGGAAGCTTATTAGCGCTCAGAGCACCGGGAGAAGGGGAGAGGGGATGCTCGGAGCCAACTGGGGTCATCCTTCTTTGAACCTCCACGTGGTGTTTGTTCAGAGCAATTGTTGTCAGAGTCCCAGACTCCTGGAGTATAAAACAGAATGTCTGCTTTCTGTGCCCAGAACTGAGCAGGTAAGCCTGCATAGCGGAGGCATGGTGGGGGTGGTGACTGCCATGGTAGGAAGGAGCTGCTGGTATGGGCTAACAGAGTGCCTGCCTCCTGCATCTTGGGTATGCCAGTTTCTCAGCCACAAAGAGGGCTTGGAGGCAGGAAGACAAACACGCAAGGGAGCTAGATTGCCCCCAAGGTGGGTGGGTAATCTCTGTAGTGCAGCCTGAGTTCCAGGCTCCCTACTTTGTGACTGAGGTAAGGAACAACCCCTCCTGTTGTCTGAGGAAGACATCTCTCCTATCCCAGCCCCAACCTCGTGCCCCAAGTACCTAGTTAAGATCTCTGGAGCCTTCGACATGATGCTACCTACCTATACATGAGAGAAGGGTTATTGGGATTTGGAGCAGCTAGCCCCTAGAGCAGGGTTTCAAGATCCAGTCCTTTCCTTTGCCCCTTCTCCTGATCAAGCCTCCACCTACCTTCCTTTTCAGAACACATCGTGGTAAGCATGGCTGCAGTCATCACGTGGGCCCTGGCCCTCCTCTCAGGTGGGCCTTTCGTCTGACTTCAGGTGGGGTTGGGATGGAGGCTGGCCTGGGGGCCCGGTCTTTAACCACCTCATCCTTCTCTGCAGTGTTCGCAGCTACTCAAGCACGGAAGGATTTCCTGGACTACTTCAGACAGAGCAGCGGGGACAAAGGCATGATGGGCCAGCAGCAGAAGGTGGCACGGGAGTGAGTGACCAGGACACGGGTGTGGTGAGGGTCCCACACAGCCGTGTTGGGGAATGGTTCCTCAGCTCTGTGGTTCATATGGAAGCTGAATTGGCAGGCACGGCCCAGCCATGTTGGTCACCCTCTGCCCAAGTGTCTCCTGCTCTGCTGCCCTCTTTTCCATTGAGGTGTGACACCTGAGATTAGCAGGCCACAGAATGACAGGATGGTGTGACTCTGGACATGTCTGTGACGTCTTCTTGGGTGGCGCTGTAGGACTGAATTGAATTGCCTACACAACACCATGGTTGTGTTCTGGCTGGGATTAGGACTGAAGACCCTGGCTCTCACTGCCACTCCTCCTGTCCTGATGTCTACAGAGCATTGCTGGCCCATGGCTCTGGGGTAAGGGGGATGTTCAGGGCTAACAGTCTAATGGCCTGGTTCTCTACCTTTCTCCTCCAGGAGCACGAAAAATGGGTTGGAGCAAGACCTCTACAATCTGAACAATTTCCTAGGAAAGCTGAGTCCCTCAAGTGGGCCGGGGAAGGAGCCTCACCCACTGGAACAGGATCCAGAAGGCATGAGGAAGCAGCTTCAGCAGGAGCTAGGGGAGGTGAGAGGTCGCCTGGGGCCCTACATGGCTACAAAGCACCAGCAGGTAGGCTGGAACTTGGAGGGCCTGAGGCAGCAGCTGAAGCCCTACACGGTGGAGTTGATGGAGCAGGTGGGCCTGAGAGTGCAGGAGCTGCAAGAACAGTTGCACATGGTGGGGAAAGACACCAAGGCCCAGCTGCTGGGGGGCATGGACGAGGCGCTGAGCCTGCTGCAGGAAATGCAAAGTCGAGTGCTGCATCACACAGACCGGGTCAAAAAACTCTTCCACCCATACGCCGAGCGCTTGGTGACCGGCATTGGGCACCATGTGCAGGAGCTGCACCGCAGTGTCGCTCCTCACGCGGCTGCCAGCCCCGCGCGACTCAGCCGCTGTGTGCAGAGCCTGTCCCACAAACTCACACTCAAGGCAAAGGACCTGCACACCAGCATCCAGCGCAACCTGGACCAGCTGCGCGAGGGGCTCAGTGCCTTTGTCCGCACCAGCGCAGATGGGGCCGAGGATGGAGCCTCCCCGGACCCCCAAGCACTCTCTGAGGAGGTCCGCCAGAGACTCCAGGCTTTTCGACATGACACCTTCCTACAGATCGCTGCATTCACTCGCGCCATTGATCAGGAGACAGAGGAAGTTCAGCAGCAGCTAGCGCCACCCCCGCCTGGCCACAGCGCCTTCGCTCCTGAGTTGGAACACCCGGACAAGGACAAGGCCCTGAAGAGACTGCAGAGTCGACTGGATGACCTGTGGGAAGATATTAGCTATAGCCTTCATGACCAAGGCCATAGCCAGCTGGGAGAGCCCTGAGGATCTACTGGCTCAGGTTCACTCCCTAGCTCTCTGTCTGGGGATCCTTGGATCCTGAGCCTCTAGCATGGCCTACTGGGCAGAGGGTGGAGGGTCCTGCACAGTATAGGTGAGGCCACCAATGGGTGCTGCCCCAACCTACCCAGCCTCCTCAGCTCCCCCACTCAGGTGCATTACACTCACCAGGTTTCGCAAACCCAGCTTCTGGTGCTCATTTGGGAAGCCACACGTGTTTCAACACTTGGGGTGAAGGGAGTGGGGAAGATTGTGTGTGTGTGTGCATAGGAGCCGGTACATGACAGTGCTGGAAGCCTGTGCCACTAAAACCTGGAGTTTGGCTCCTGTTACTTCTGGCTGCCTGATGGTCACTGTTAGAGCTGGCCCACAGAGAGGAGCTCTTGTCTTCCCAGGGCTGCCATGAGAGCAGGAGGAGAATGTGATAGAGAGAGCATATTGTGGTGTGTGCAGATCCCACAGGCAGTGCTGCTGGTGGATCAGTAATGCAACGGGGCAGAGCCCCTATTTCCCTAGGTAACTCCGCACCCATAAAGGAACTGAGCCCTCCACACAGTGAGGACTTCTAAAACCCCGTAGGGAGCATGTTGTATGCCCCCTCCCATCTTCCATCTCCACATCCTGACTCTTGGGGGTGAAACTGACGTTTTTTGTTGAAATGAAATAGATGTTCGTGACGGAGGAAGTTTGTTGGCCTGGTGTGACTCTCATTGGACCGTGTCTGAGAGCAATTGCCTTCCCACTGCCCCAGAACACAGCCCCCCTCACTCTTTAGCCCTTTGCTCGCTCTTTCTCAATGTCCCTTTTCCATTCCTGGTATGTCAGAGGGGTCCAACCTGGGTGAGTTCTGCCACAGGACCCCTGGCTCACCCACAGCTGTCACACGTTGGGGTGGAGCAGGCTTGACCCCAGTTCTGCACCAGTCTCGTTCCACACCCTACTCATCATAGGATAGCATGCATGGAATACAACCTGTCACTGGACAAACACGCCCTCGTCACCTGGAATCCCTGAGGGATCCTGTCACCCTTGCTCCTGGTGTTCCGGATTCCTTATGGCTTTTTGACCCTCTTCTTGGGATCCATAAACTAACTTCTCCCACCCCCTCTCTGAGACAAGATCTCACTATAGATCAGGTTAGCCTCAGATTCATAGACATCTGCCTGCCCCTGCCTCTCAAGTGGAGAACCCCAAACTCCTAACTCTCCTCCTTTGTACACACACTCAGCAAAGATCCCCTGGGACCAGTGAAACTGGATGAGGTAGGGGAAAGAGGCAAGCAAAAAAGCGCCTGTCTTTCTATACTTCTCTGCCCTGCCCAGCACCCTGTCCTCCCTGCTCAGCCTGCCCTGCCCAGGATTCTTCACACCCCGCCATCACAGACCCTATGTGGAGCTGGGCTCCATGCGATCACACACTTATCATCCCTGATATTGTAAACGTAGTTAGTTTCAGCCACGGAACTGGGTTCATGACATGGAGAGGAAGTGCTAGAAAGAAAACTTGAAAGAAACCGATAAAGCAGGGTGTTTTGTTAGGAAACGGAGAAAGGAACGGGTGAATGCAGTGGGGAAGAGAGGGAGTAAAAAATAAGGGTAAAATCACGTGCTTATGAGGACAGAAATAGGGAGCTGGGGGAACAGGGAGGGAAAGAGGGGAGAAGCTGAGCCCTGGAGAGGGGACCCAAGCGAGGTCTGGCTCATCATGAAGCAAGCAGGGTTTGGAGGGCACAGCCAAGGGGATTCCAAGGCAAGCCAGTCCCCTGTCATCAGGCATTTTTAATAGACTTGGAGACCAACGGTTAGGCTCTGTGTGTGGTGGAGACACAATCAGAGAGCCAGACACTGACTTGACTGAGAGTTGCGGTATTCCAGTATGGCTACGGAAGTGCAGTCGCGTGATCTAGGAACCGGAAGTCAGATACTGACTTGGTAGGCGCAGGGTCTGTGGCCTCTTTAAGAAGGGGCGGGAACTTTATAAGCAGCAGCGGAAGGAAATGAGGTCATGCGGGCGCCGGAAGCCGGAAGCTGCTGCCTGAGCAGCGCGTGGGGGTGATGTCCGCCAGCGGGGCTCTGCAGCCCGGTCCCCCGGGGCCGGGGGCTGCAGTTGGGCCCTCGCCCTCCGCGGCCGGATCGCCAGCCACGGGTCCCTTGTTCCGGCCCCTCAGCGCCGAGGACGAGGAGCAACAGCCCACCGAGATCGAGTCTCTGTGCATGAACTGTTACCGTAACGTGAGTCTGGGGCCGGGGGACCACCCAGGCGGGCACCCAGAGGCTGCCCTGGCGTATAGGGAGGACAAAAGAGTTTTATTCATTCTTACCCTCGCTGCTTCTGCTTCCTTAGGGCACGACGCGCCTTCTGCTCACCAAGATCCCCTTCTTTAGAGAAATAATCGTGAGCTCCTTTTTCTGCGAGCACTGCGGTTGGAACAACACGGAGATCCAGTCAGCAGGCAGGATCCAGGACCAGGGAGTGCGCTACACTTTGACTGTTAGGGGCCAAGAGGTGAGTATAGCTCGGAGGAGGCACTATCCACGGTTTCAGAGAGAGCATTGGAGACCAGAGTCAACAGCTCCTGTCCAGGTCACCGCACCTCCAGTAAATCCCTGTGGCCAAAACCTCTAGTATCCCCCTTTGACAGTGGTATTGGTGGTGCTGTGGTTAAAGTGCTTTGAATTTTGTGATGGAGTGAGTGGGCAGGATTTTATGGGCCGAGTTCCCAGCTTCTGGGCCTTCTGGCTCACCCCGTACGTCCTGTCCTGAAGTAGTTTTGGACGTTTCTGAATGGGAGGGAGGAAGAAGAAACATCTAGGCTGGCATCTGATAGAGAAGATGGACTGGTTGTGTTGGACTAGGAGTCCAAGCTCCAGGGAAGAGTTGCTTCAAGACACCATCCAGACACCACAGTTGATGCAAAAGCAAGAAGATTTTATTAATTCTGTCATGTCAGGGTCCCCCAGCATCCACGAAGCTGAGAGACCCCGAATAGCTAGTAGAGGCTACTTTTAAAAGGAAAGAGCCATAGAAACAAGGGGGTGTCTGGGGGTTGTTTTACTAGCAGTGATTGGTCTGTGTTGGGGCAGGAGAATAGTTGCGTGATCCAGTGAGGTAAGAGGGATCTCTGGGTCGTTTTGTCCCTTTCCCAGGGACTGAAAACACCAGGAACTGAGTCAACACCTAAGGGTTAGTATGTCCCTATTCAATAGAACATTTACAAAGACACAGGGAGATGATGGAAAGTTCCCAACATTTGTGTGTGGATGACTGTCATGTCTCCAGGAGAGAGGTATGTAATACTGAGAGGCTTCAGAAATGCCTTTAGAGCTGAGAGGCCTCAGAAATGCGTTTAGGACTGAGAGGACTCAGAAATGCTAAATGCACTTAGAGTCTTTCAGTTGATTACCAGAGAAGCCACATTGCTGACTTCTCTTGCTAGAACGTTTTTCCTTTCTGTATAGGACATGAACAGAGAAGTGGTGAAGACAGACTCTGCCACCACCAGGATCCCAGAGCTGGATTTTGAAATTCCAGCCTTCAGCCAGAAGGGAGGTGAGTCTTGAGATCAGGTATGTAAGCTGTTCACACATTCCTGAAATGTTACCTGTTTTCTGGCAAAGCCTGGTTGCCAGGTCAGGCCTAGTGCCTTGTGTTTTCCGTGTAATCATAGTGGATTTTCATGCTTTAACGTGAGTAGGTTATGGCAAAATCGCTTGAGAGTGAGGGTGGTTGGGAGTCCCGGTAAGGCAGACTGTAGTATACTTGTTTTAGAACTTGACAGATGAGGGAAGCAAGGCCTGCAGAGTTGAGGTGAAGCGCGAAGGGTCATGGGCTAGCAAGCTAGCACTCACTTGTCTTGTGCTTCATTCACAAGCTCTGACCACCGTTGAAGGATTGATCAACCGTGCTATTTCCGGCCTGGAACAGGACCAGCCCACACGACGGGTGAGCAGGGGTTTTCTCAAATTGCAGCAGCAAGGAATTATCGTTCATGTTAAAACAGAGTCAGCCTTCCACGTAACTGAACTGTTGGAGTGGTATATTATCTGTAAATCTTGCCTGAAGAGCAGGGGCAAAGCTAAAGCCACTAGAGGCCAGGTAATGGTGGCACGCATCTTTAATCCCAGGATTTGGGAGGCAGAGTCAGATGGATCTCTGTGAGTTCAAGGCCACCCTGGGCTGCACAAGATCAATGCAGAAACAAATCCTGGTGATGGTGGCTCACACCTTTAATCCCAGCACTAGAGGGAATATAAAATGAGAGGAAAGAGAGGCTGTCTATTTTAGTTTTGCAGTTGCCCAGGCTTGGTAGAGGCCAGACTTCTCTCGGGGCTTGACTGCTTTGTTTTTCTGGTTTTTGGGTTGAACCCCAATATCTGTCTCTGGGTTTTTATTATTCGTGTTACAAACTGTGTCTGATCAAATCTTGGGGAACTTTTTGACAAAGCACATAAAGGTATTATTTCTCTCCGTCTCTCCCCCAGTGTATACTCAGGCTTCACCTTAGACAAGGTGACATTACCTTGGAGAAGCCTTTTGGTTATCTACAGCCTCCTGGGTATTTTATATCTATATTTATTATTATAGAAATAATGTAATTGCTCATGTAGTCATCTGTCTCCCTAACTGACTAGGGAGGCATGACAAAATTTTGAATTTTAAGGAATGTATACCTAATTATGTGTCCTGTGTGCCTGTGTATGGGTATGAATATATGATGGCAGATACCTTTGTAGACCAGAAACAATGAATCCCCGTGGAGTGGAGTTACAGCTAAATGGTTGAATAAATGGGAAAATAAGCCCTACCTCCTGCCCCAGCACTGTTTATAAACCTCAGATTTGCTGCTGTAGCCCAGTGTGAAATGTGGGTCCCATGCTCCCACTCTAAGGTTGATGTCAGTGCATGTGATACAGGCGTGAGAGGGTTGGGCATGATTTTTACTACCAGTCTGGTGTTTTCATTCTGTTCGTGGTAGGCGATGGAACATGCCATAGCTGAAAGAATTGATGAGTTCATCGGCAAACTGAAGGACCTAAAGAGGATGGCTTCCCCGTTCACTCTAGTAAGTATTGAGTGACTACGGTTGTTTTCAGTGTAAGGAGGGAGGGGCAAGACCATTGACACTGACTGGTCCCTCTAACTCCAAGAGTTCAGGGTCCTCCTTGACTACATAACAAGTTCTCGGCCAGGCGGGGTTTCACTGAAGCCCAGCCTCAAAATACAGAGCAACAGAAAACTGACTACGATTTGTCTGCTGTGGTCTGGTGATGGATGGAGATTATACGTGGTTTGTTTTACTCTCTCCTCACCTGTCTGTTAGATCATTGATGATCCCTCGGGAAACAGCTTTGTAGAAAACCCCCATGCTCCCCAGAAAGATGATGCCTTGGTGATCACACACTACAACCGAACCCCACAGCAAGCTGAGATGCTGGGGCTCCAAGTAAGTGGTCTGAAGGAGTCAGAGGAATGCTCGGGGGTTGGCCTGCGCTCTGGTTGCTTGAAGTCACTACAGATTTACTTTGCTATTGTCGCCAACACCACCTGGTGGCACCCTATCTGAGTTCATTGTGCCTCTCATCGAGCTCCTATTAGGATCTGTGGTGACCTTCATGAGCAGGTAGCAGCCATGGGACTCTGTCTTGAGTCCTGTCCTTCCTTTGATTGAGGGATTTCTCCGTCCTGTGAGTTGGCGCCTTATAGGGAACAAAGGCATTCTCTCCCTCTCTGAGCAGGGCAGGGTGTAGGGAGGCTGAGGTCTACCTGTCAGCTTGTGGTTTCTGCTTCTGTTCTTTTAGGCAGAAGCACTAGAAGAGAAGTCCGAAGAGGAAGATCTCAGAAATGAAGTGAGTTGTGTTGGCTCCTTTTGAAGACAGCAGATTTGCGGGCTGAGTCTCATGGAATTCAGTGTCTCTAATTGTCACAACTAACATGGGTGACCACCAGCATTCCAGCTGAATGTCTTTAGCTTCCGTAGGTGGGAGTGCTCAACCTGTGCCCCAAATTGTGTTCCAGGTGCTCCAGTTCAACACCAACTGCCCGGAGTGCAATGCCCCAGCTCAGACCAACATGAAGCTAGTCCGTATCTTTTAAGCAGCTGAGTTACTCTTCAGCTGACTCAGGCATGAACATTATATTAAAAATGGGAGCCTTCCCTTCAGGGAAAGCCAATGCTTTTTCAACTCTGTGATGAGGAGGAACCTTTGATGAAACTACATACCTTGACTTCTGTGTGTGGCCTATGTCACGTCTTTAAATACTTGTAAACAAGGGACTTGGAGTTAGGTTGTCTAGTGTGGGTCCAGCATCTGTTTGTGTGGGATTTGGCTTTTCTTTTTCTTGGGGGGGGGTGTCTTATTCTCCAGGAAGCAGCTAGACTTCTTTAACTCCATCTTCCAGAAATCCCCCACTTTAAAGAGGTTATCATCATGGCCACCAACTGCGAGAACTGTGGGCATCGGACTAATGAGGTGGGTGGGCTCCATTGCTAGGGAGGAAGATTGACACAAGGGCAGTGCCTTTGCAGTTACTTGCCTGCCTTCTAGATATACTTCAGGATGGGTGTGGGTGTAGTTGGGCTTCTGGGGACCTAGTGTGGGGGAGGATCCTCGCCCTTGAAGGAGCTAAGAATTAGCCTAGAGAGGAAAAGTTAGAAGTACCATAGAATGCAAGATGGATGAAGAGGTGACCTTGTAGAAGAGGCTGTGACTACTCAGGGCTGGGAGTTAGGCAGATGGTAACTCTTAGTGAAGAACTCAAGGGAACTATCTGGAATTGATTTGATAGCTGCTGTGGAGGGTTGGTTGTAACCCTTCTTCCCCAAGTAAACCTGGGGCCTGGTACATTCTAGGCAAGTGTGCTGTCAGCCTACGTCCCAGCCCCTGAGTAAATTCTTCACCTATTACATTGACTGCAGAGATGGGGACTGGAGTCTCTTTCAACTTAGAAGTCTCTTTTAGTGCCTAATAGTCAGGGTTTTTATTTTTAAAGGTGCATTCAGGGTGCTTGGCAATTTGGGCGAAATTTGGCAAGCTACCAGGGCTGGCCCACCGACTCTTGGTGTTTTTGGTTTTGGTCCCTGCTGCCCTTGCTGAGTTAGAAGGCTGTTATTGGCAGTTGTTAGTCTGTACCTACATAGAGCTGAAGTCTTCCTGGCACTGGTGATGGGGTCTTCCCTGGTGCTGCTCCTGATCATCCTTCCTGCAGGTGAAGTCTGGAGGAGCGGTAGAGCCCTTGGGTACCAAGATCACTCTCCACATCACAGACCCCTCAGACATGACCAGAGACCTCCTCAAGGTAACAGCCTGCTTGGAAAACAGCTGCTTCTGTCTAGAGGAAGTTATCATTTTAGTGTTTGAGAACACAAGGAAGCCTGTCAGTCCCCTGGACTTGAGTGACCCTGAGTAGGGCTTCTGCATGACTAGGACTACAGACCCAGCAGGTGGCCCGTAATCTTTCTGAGCAATGACTTGGTTGCTTTTTAGTTTCCATTGACTCTGTGGGCTCTTCTTCCCTAATGATAGCTTGTACCCTAATGGTAGCTTGTAGCTGTGACTCAGAGTTTCAGTTTATTATGCTAGGTTCATGTTGGTTCAGATGAGGAGTGAGTCCCTGGCTTATAGCTAGGTAGTCAGAGAAAACTAGCATAGTGACCTTTTCCTCAAACTGTCACTGGTTTATTAATTTGTCAGGAGGCCTCTGGTTGGCTTTCTTTGCTCTGGTTTAAATCAGTTTGTCTCTCTGAATACCTGTTCATCTGTTTGGTGATATGGATTGAACCTGGAGCCTCTGGAATACTAGACAAGGCCTGCTGTATGAAGCTCTGCTGCTGTCCTCCGATTTACACCTTCATTTGACCATTGTCTTACAGTCTGAGACGTGCAATGTGGAAATCCCGGAGCTGGAGTTTGAACTGGGAATGGCTGTCCTTGGGGGCAAGTTCACCACTCTGGAAGGGCTTCTGAAAGACATCCGAGAACTGGTGAGTCTGGTGTGTGGTATATAGCTTATTTAAGTAGTTGGGCTGGGGAAGGGCTGTCCTAGTTCCGTTAGGTGACACGTGCCTATAGTTCCAGCACTCTAGAAGCTAGGGCAGAAAGACAGAGGATTTGAGGCCGACCTGAAGCCCCATCGCAAATGTCCTCTATCAAAAAAATCTTATTGTTTATAACTAAGGTTGTTTTGTTTGTTTTGTTTTGCCTTAAAGCTGGTTTGAGAGACTTAAGTATTGATTATGAAGAGAAGTTGGTTATAGGAAATTTTGAATGGAAATCAAGTAATATAGTTATTTTGTGATCTTGAGTAAGTCATTATCTCATTGCAAGATAGGAGGAGGGTCTTTTTGGCATCTAAATTCCATAGCATATGTGTATGTGATGGTTTAGCCTATGTAGTGAATCCACTGTATTCAAACACAGAAAAATTCAGGAAACAATTATATCTGGTGAATATGTGTGGACTCTTCTTGTCAGCATTTCCTAAACAGTAGTGCATAATTACAGTAGATCTTATATGTTTGCTCACTTTATTTATTTTAGAGATGGTTTTGCCGTGTAGTTGAGGCTAGCCTTGAGTTCACTGTCCTGCCTCCGCCTTCCGTGTGCTGGGATTACAGGCTCATGTGTAACCATGCCTGGCTTCTCTTTGTAAATTGTACTTTGTTTTCTTTTCCAGACTGGTATTAGATATTGTAAGAACTCTTATAGAGAGTTCATCTCATATTGAAACAGGATTTCTCTATAGCTTTGGAGCCTGTCCTAGAACTCACTTGGTAGACCAGGCTGGCCTTAAACTCACTGAGATCCACCTATCTCTGCCTCCTGAGTGCTGAGATTAAAGGCTTATGCCACCACTGCCCGGCTAGCTAGTTACCTTCTTGGCAAAGCAGTCTCGTAGACATCCTTCCCTGTCCTAGTCTCTGCTGCCTGCCTCCCCTCAGCTGAGTCAGCAAGGCCTTTGGGAAGTGGAGACCAGCCTTCTCTGACTGGGCCACCACTGCTCTGCACACCTGCTGTGTGCTTGAGCCCAGTAACCAATACAATTGGTATCGTAGTAATTCAACTGTAACGTGCTACAGGTAACCAAGAACCCATTCACACTGGGCGACAGCTCGAATCCTGACCAGTCAGAGAAACTGCAGGCGTTTAGTCAGAAGTTGGACCAGGTAAGAGGACATGGGCCGTTCTCATAAATCCTAGTTTCCCTGTTCTTTAGACTTTTGGGAGCCACCCCTGTAAACTGCGTTGGCTCTTGTCTGGCAGTCATAGCCTCTTCTTTCCCGGATCAATGTAAGTTACCTGCTATGTCGTCTCTCTTGTAGATCATCGAGGGCAAGCTGAAAGCCCACTTTGTTATGAACGATCCAGCAGGAAACAGTTACCTGCAGGTACAGTAGGCCTTCCTGAGTGTTCTGGTCTTCATAGACTATGCATGATAGCCCTTGATAAGGAAAGACTGGTATCTGAGTGCACTGCTTTAACTGAGCCTTTGAGCAAGTCTTGGAAGACAGGAAGAAAGGGGAGGGTGGAAGGATTTCAAGTGTGTGCAATTAAAGGTAAATAGGCCAGACCTACTTCAGGTCTGTAATCTGAGCTGCTCAGGAGGCCATGAAGATTGCAAGTTCAAGACCAGCCTGTGCAATTTAGTAAGCCTGTCTCGAGATTTAAAAAAAAAAAAAAAAGTGAAAAAAGAACCAAGAGTAAGTGCCTAGGACTAGAGAGACGGCTCAGCTGTTAAAAGCTCTGGCTGCTCTTCCAGAGGACCAGGGTTCAATTCCCAGCACACACATAGCAACTCACAACTGTCTGTAACTCGAGTTCCAGGGAATCTGATATCCTCACACAGACATAACAAGAATCCACAGAAAAAAATAAAAGTAAATAAATCATTTTTTAAAAAGTAAGTGCGTGCCTACCCAGCTAGCATGCTCAAAACCCCAGATTTAAAAGTGAGCAAGAAAATAAGATCTCTTCTTCTTGCTCCTGGCTGTCTTGCTCCTACTCTTGTCCTCAGCTTTGAGGTTTCCATCCTGCATCTCTGACTGAAGTAAGGAGCAATAGAGTCCTGTCTTAGAGGTCAGGGCAGGAATGTTGGGAGGTGCTAAGCTGATTGGGTTTGTGCCTGTTAATTGATAAAACTATAACAATATTTTGTTCTTATTGTGGTGTTTGAACCTAGGGCCTCATCCTTACTTTAATATTAATGAATACTGATGGGGCTGGCAAAACTGGCCTGAGTTACTTAAATTATCAAGACCTTTGCTGTAATCAATCCCTCCCTCCCTCAACCCCCTCTCTCTTTTTTTCCCTTCCTTACTCCCTCCCTCCCTTTATTCCCTCCCTCCCTCCCTCCTGTCTTTCTTCTCTCCCTCTCCCTTTCTCTCTCTTCTTCTCTTTCTTTCTCCTACCCTCTTTTTCTTTTTGAAACAAGACCTTGTTAGGTATCCTGGCTGGCTTTAAACTTGTAATCTTCCTGTCTTGGTCTCCAGAGGTACTGGCATTACACATAATCACCAGCTGTGGCTGCTTTTTTTTATAAGAAGGCCATACATAAAAATGCTTAGAACTGAGGATGTAGGTCATCTTATATACCAATGTACAGAGGGTTTGATAACTAGCACCCCTGCGTGTGTGTGTGTGTGTGTGTGTGCCTGCCTGTGCATGCATGCTCGCAGACACACTGTGGCTATGGGCACTAAAAGCCCGCCAAATCCCATGGAGTTCTTAGAAAACAGTGACAATTGCAGCTGTGGGAGGAGATGGTGGGATATAGGGCACTAATTGTCTGCCCTTGGCCCTGCAGAATGTGTATGCCCCTGAAGATGATCCGGAGATGAAGGTAGAACGGTACACGCGTACCTTTGAGCAAAATGAGGAGCTTGGGCTCAATGACATGAAGACAGAGGGCTATGAGGCAGGCCTGACCCCACAGCGGTAGCAGCGCACAGCTCCCAGGCCATCTTCAATGCTACCGGCCCCACAGACTTATTTATGACTTGGAAAACGAGGAGCGTCCAAGCCCTTGCCATGGTGAGGATATCGCTGGAGCCAGAGATCTAAGCACGAGGTGAGCAGCTGGCGGTGCAGCTGCAGCCCTCCTGTGCTCCTCGACCTTTTGGAGGTTTTAAGTCAGTCTGAGAACTCAGAACACCATGTGGTCTGCCATCACCTTTTGCCTGTCAGCTCTGCCCTCGAGCACTGAGCCTCTAAAGCTCGGTGAGGTGAAATACAAGTTCCAGCTGGCTTTGGGTTTGCCTAGCAGGAAGGAGCTTCTGGGGGGCTGTGGAGCACAGGAGAAGAAGCTAACATTAAAGTGATGGCTCTTAACAACACCTGCCTCTGCAGTCACTGTGTCCTTGCAGGATACCATGCCATTAGAATCCAGCTGCCTAAGCTGACCATGGAGGGTCGTATGTGTAATCCTAGCACTCAGGACCGAGGCCAGTTTGGGCCAGGTAGTGAGATTCTGTCTTCAAAGAAAGAAACGAGAGATT
>JAQHUG010000003.1:6511934-6527028 GCA_028555095.1 Dicrostonyx torquatus
CCCTTGGAGTTTGCTGTCTCAGCCCTACTTGGTCCTAGGCTTCTGGCTTATTCTGTTTCTGTAAATCTTGGTCTGGTTTTCCTCCTGCAGAAGTCCCTGGCTTGGAGTTGGACCTGTTCTGGTGGTGATCGCTGACTCTGGATCTGGCTGCTGGCTCAGTCCTGATCCTCCCGTGTCCCGGGACTGGGTTTGCTCCTGGCTTCTGCTCCTGGTGGAGCTTGTTCTCTCTGTGTCTTAGGTAACTGATTCAGTTCCACTCCGGTTTCGGTGGAGGTTGCAGACTTTGAATCAGGTCGTTGTTTCAATTCTGGTCTGCCAGTGTCCCAGGACTGGGTTGGTTCCTAGGGCTGGATTTGCTCGTGGCTTCTTTTCCCGGTGGAGCTTGTTTCCTCTGGCCCTCCTTGTTCTAGGAGTCTTGTTCCTGGAGGAAAGTTCTTACGTGCTCTTGCTTACCCTGATGGGGCACTGATGAGGCAGGCAAGGTGGCTCGGTGGGTAAAAGCATTTTCTGTACCAGTGCAGTGAAAGGAGAAAACCGTCTCTGAATGGAATGTTGTCCTCTGTCCTCCACATGTGGGTGCCTGCACTCACACACACATATCTATTGCATAATAATAGATGCAAATGAAAGAACTGTGATTAGAATGTACAGAAATGTGTAAACACAGGAAGGTTTTCACAAACTGTCATTCAGATACCATCATTGTTAGTGTTGAAGCCAGGGCCTTGGGTGTTTTCTGGCATGCATGAGCCTGGCTGTGCAGAACGTACCTGCTGCGTGTGATCATGCATGAGCCTGGCTGTGCAGAGCATACCTGCTGTGTGTGATCATGCATAAGCCTCTCCGTGCAGAACATACCTGCTGTGTGTGATCATGCATGAGCCTGGCTGTGCAGAACGTACCTGCTGTGTGTGATCATGCATGAGCCTGGCTGTGCAGAGCGTACCTGCTGTGTGTGATCATGCATGAGCCTGGCTGTGCAGAACGTACCTGCTGTGTGTGATCATGCATGAGCCTCTCTGTGCAGAACGTACCTGCTGTGTGTGAGATCTTGCTTGCTCCCTCCACTCAACAAAGTTTCCCTGGTTTGTAGGTATCATGTTACTGTGATTTTTTTTTTTTAAACCTCTTTATGTTATATAAATTGACTTAGCCATTTTCCTGAGATTGAATGCTTTGGGTTATTTCTAGCTTTGCTCTTAGGATAGTTGACAGTCATCCTGTACATATACTGTTGAAACAACTATGGATTGTTTCTTATCTTAGATCTCTTGGGGATTTAAGTGACAGGTTCCTAGAAAACTGAGCAGTTGTTTGCTAGGTCAGAATGTTTGGACGTTGCTACAACCTGGTACCCACTACAGGAGGTGAACAGTGACACTGTCATCGAGAGCAGACCTATGCATTTGCTTAGCAACTGTTTTGATTTTAAAATTAAATTTCTTTGTTATTCTTGAGTTTGAGAACATCAGCACATACTCCAGGCCTTCCTGACTCTGCCATACCACTAGGGCTGATTCCAAACCCTTTGTTGATTCTGGACAGAGTAGCAGTGGTAGACCAAAGTTTAGTTGAGTGTCTGAAATTTCACATACTTTTCAAAGTCCTCAGACATTGGTGGCCAGGACACAGAGCCCCTGACTTTGTTCTCCATGTCTCCTGTGCTTGTTTTAGTTAGTCATGTTTTTTCATAGGCTGGCTGAGTACCCCAGTGTGGTAAGGTTTTGGGTTTTTTTTTTTTTTTCCGAGACAGGGTTTCTCTGTAGCTTTAGAGCCTGTGGAACTTGCTCTTGTAGACCAGGCTAGCCTTGAGCTCACAGAGATCCACCTGCCTCTGCCTCCCAAGTACTGGGATTAAAGGCGTGTGCCACCACCACCTGGTACGTGGTAAATTCTTACAAATATTCTTCCAAGGAGGTTAATTTATCCTCCTTTTTTCTACCTGTGCTGGGACAAAAACCAGGGCCTTACATACTTGGTTCTCTTTACCTCTGAACCATCCCATTCTTTAATCCCTAGGTTCTCTTAACCCAGAGTTTCATACAAGCTCTTCACCTAGGAAACAGAGGAGTCATACTTTGCCTTTCTACCTAGGTGTCTGCCAAAAAGCTTCTGATTCAGACCTTTCTCCTCCACGGCAAAAACAAAATCCAGGACAGCAGGATTCTGACTCAGATCTGTCACCGCCACGGAATAGACAGAGACGCCGGAGCTCTGACTCTGACCTCTCTCCACCCCGGAGAAGACAGAGGACCAAATCTTCTGATTCTGATCTCTCTCCTCCTCGAAGGAGTCCTCGTCCCGGGAAGAAGGTAGGGATTTCCAGGACTTGTGTCTTTATCAGACACATCTATCCTCCCATCTATCTTTACAGACACCAAAAACATGGCAGCCAGAGTCAGGATTCGATTCAGTAAATCTGAGTTAAAAGCACTTCTGGAACTTCTCTCTGAAGGCAGCATGGCTCTAACTCATGTGAGCTGGAGTTGTAAGCAGAGGCTTGGGGATGCCTTATCCAGATGCTTGAATGTTTGAAGGCTTTGCAGATACTGCACAAAATGATGCTCAGAATATCTTGGATTCTGGACTGCTGTGTATTTCCAGTTTTGGATCAGGAGTGCCCAGCTTGTACTAGATTTCCTAGGAGGCTCTGGCTTTTTATAGCCTTGTAATGCTACAAGTTTCAGTATCTCCAGAAGCCTCCCTGGTTTTTTGTTTTTGTTTTTTTTTTTGTTTTGTTTTTTTGTGTGTGTGTGTGTTTTGTTTTGAGAGTATTCCAGGGTTGCCTTGAACTTCTGACCCACCTGCATCCTCCTACCTGATAGGACAATCAGGTTACCACCTGTTTTCTTAATAATAAGGTGAGGCTTACAGCTTGCAGAGTGCAGTTGGAAGCACAGAACCCCAGAAAACCAATCATAGCTTTAAATCCTTCTTCTGCTACTTAGTATCTGTGAGATTGGGCAAGAAACTTGATTCCTTTAATCCTCAGCATCCTTTCTGAATCATGCATAAGTGAGTTCAAGGCCAGCCTGTCCTGTATGGGACCCTATCTTAAAAAGAGAAAGAAAGCTTGCATGTTCTTAGCCTCTTCTTCTATGTGTTGTGTGTTTTTCTTTCTGTTTACTTTAAAATTCAATAGTATAAAGTGTTCCATGAGATTAGAAATTACCCCCTATGGTGTGAGCCTGTGGTCAATAATGAGAATATGGCTGAGCGGTGGTGGCACTCGGGAGGCAGAGGCAAGCAGATCTTTGTGAGTTCAAGACCAGCCTAGTCTACAAGAGCTAGTTCCTTTGCAGGCTCCAAAGCCACAGAGAAACCCTGTCTCGAAAAACCAAAAAAAAAAAAAAATAATGAGAATATGAAACTAAAGGTTTTGGTTTGGCTATTGCTGATGATCAAACATATAAGCAGCTACCTGCCTCCTTCTTCATGGTGTTGACTGTTGCCTCTTTTCTTGCACAGACTGCACACATGTATTCCTGTTCTCTTGCACAGACTGCACACATGTATTCCTGTTCTCTTGCACAGACTATACACATGTATTCTTGTTCTTTTGCACAGACTGCACGCATGTATTCTGGAGCAAAAACTGGGTTGGTAACTGATGTTCAGCGAGAGCAGCAGGACCTCAAGAAACAGGACCAAGACATCACGGCCCTTGGAGGTACAAACAAGAGCTTTCAGGGGCTACTTCCAGCTCGTGCAGCTGTCTTTTCTGTTTTTAAGTGTGGCTTATTGTATTTGCTAGTTGAAACTTTCATTGCTTCCATGTGTCTACTCAGGTTTTTGTACAGCACTTTAACCTCAGTAATCCAAGTGCTTCTTTCCCCCTGATGTACATATGTTGGTAGGAGCCACTGTGGCCTGGCTGCCGAGTTCTTACCAGCATGAAGATCCCAAGCAGCTGGTCTGGAGTGCTAGAATGTTATTTGATTGTGATACTTGGTGTTTATCTTTAAAAATGTGATTTCCCATCATAGCTCAGTTTGAATTCGCTGAAACGGTGTTTCGAGACAAGTCTGGTCGGAAGAGGGATTTGAAGCTGGAACGCCTGGAGCAGAGGAGAAAAGCAGAGAAGGACTCAGAGCGAGATGAGCTCTATGCCCAGTGGGGCAAAGGGTAAGAGCACCTCTGAGCACAAAGCTGATCTGGGGATGAGCCTCAGGTGCTGAGTCTCTGAGAGATGGTAGGCTCCTACCACCTGCTGGGATTCTGAGCTTTTACACTATTAGCCTCTGCTGCTAAAAAGAGGAAATTCTGCAGAGTAGCATTGCAGTCCCTCACTGTAGGAGGAAATGGTTACCCAGAATGCTTCTTTTTTTGCCCAGGCTTGCCCAGAGCCGGCAGCAGCAGCAGAATGTAGAGGATGCAATGAAGGAGATGCAGAAGCCTCTGGCCCGCTATATCGATGATGAAGATCTGGATCGGATGCTGAGAGAACAGGAAAGAGAGGGGGACCCGATGGCCAACTTCATTAAGAAGAATAAGGCTAAGGAGAACAAGCACAAGAAAGGTGAGACTGGGAGTTGCCGCAGCTGGAGGTGGGTTAAGAGGGCAGGGACACAACTTTCAACAGAGGGGGCTGCCCACAACTGTAATGCCTGTTGGACGCTTGGATTCAAAACAGTAGCAACTCTCCCATTGCCATCCAGTTCTGAATCAAATTATGACAGTAGCTAATTTCTTTTTTCTCATTTTTGTCTTTAGTGAGGCCTCGTTATAATGGTCCTGCACCTCCTCCCAATAGATTCAGTATCTGGCCTGGCCACCGCTGGGATGGAGTGGACAGGTAGATGTGATTTCTGTTTTTCTTTTCTCTTCTGCCTGGCTCTTTTTTTTTTTTTTCCTTTCTTTGACACAAGGGTTCTCTGTGTAATGTTGGCTGTCCTGAAACTCGCTCTGTATACCAGGCTGGCCTTGAACTCACAGAAATACAGCTGCCTCTGCCTCCCAAGTGCTGGGATTAAAGGCGTGCGCCACCACCATCCAGTGTTCTTTTGCCTGACTTAACCTTTCTTATCTGGTTTTCTTTTTTTGTTTTTGTTTTTGTTTTTGAGACAGTGTCTCACTACATAGCCTAGCTGATCTCACACACCACCTCCTGAGTAACCACAGCTGGCTTTGTGCCGTCTTAGATCTGTCTATGCTTGTCCCCAGTCTCTCCTGCTTTGTGTGCGTCAGTTCCTGAGGTCTGAGTTTCTAAGGTTTGGAGTATTTCTCCTATTCCTTTCCATGTCCTTTCAAAAGCTCAGGACAGATAACTGAAGCGGCTCTGACAGGACACACTATGTTTCAAACATTGGTCAGAGGATGAGCAAGGCTTGTGTTGCTGCATCCTTCTCTATGTTGTGTCTTTACCATGAATTCTTTTCACTGTCCTAGGAGGAAGTCGGAGGTAATGTCTGAGCCCTGCCGCCTCACGGGTTTACTTACTAGGCCTCACTTGTGTACTCAAGAGGCTTCCTGACTGCCAGGACAGCTCCTGCCTACTGTCAGTCACAGGTCCCATCTCAGTGCCCACACAGGACATTAGCGTTTAGTATGATGATTCTCAGAGTTGTAAATCTCAGGACCCTGTTATATCCTGTGCTAGTGAGATGGCTCTGTGGGTGAAGCACTTGTTGCCAAGCCTAATGATGTGAGTTCAAGTCTTGGAACCCACGTGATAGGAGAGCACCGTCTCTTGAAAATTGTTCCTTCCTCCACACACTCATTTGAGTGTGCCCGTGCCCATATGAACAAATATATAATTTTGAAAGAAGCTATTGAAGATCCCAAAAAGCTTTTTTTTAATGTTGGTTATATATTTATAGTCACTATATTAAAATTTTATACTTTTAAAAGCATTTATTTACTATGTAAAATAATAAGGCTCCTATATGCTAATATAATTACTATTACATTTAATAAAAAATAATTATTTTCCAACAAACCAAAAGGATAGAATTGATTTAACTGTTTGCAAATGTAATTAATGTCTAGCTTATAGTAGAGAGCTAGATTCGGAATTTGTCTATTGTGACGTGCTTAGATGAAGTGCAGGAGGGAAGTACAGCCTCCCGTGTCACCAGCAGAAATGGGAGGTGTAAAACAAAGAGCAAAATCTAGCTCCTTTTGCTTTTATGTGGGTCTGAAACATGCAAAGAACTTTTGATATTTTTGCATTAAAATTTATGGTCTTTGTGGCTTTTTTCTTTTCTTCGAGACAGGATCTCTCTATGTAGCCCTGGTTCTGACTGGAATTTTCTTATTATGGACCAGGTTGGTCTTGAACTCATAGACATCTACCTGCCAAGTTCTGGGATTAAAGGCATGTGCCACCATTGCTTGCATACACAATTTGTAGTCTCTTTCCCCCCCTCTTTTAAGTTTATTTTTGTATGTGGGTGTTTTGCCTACATTTATGTCTATGCGGGAAGAATGCCAGGGCAGCCAGAAGAGGGGTCCCTCGAGACTGGAATTACAACATGGTGCTGGGACTCAAATGCAGGTCCTCTGGAAGAGCAGCCAGATATCTTAATCCCTGAGCCGTCTCTCCAGCCCATGGACTTCCTATGCTTTGCATCTTTCCCCATGCATGGTATTATTGCATGTATTGGTCGTGTGTGACATGCAGATCTGAGCTTTGCAGACCTCCAAATGGTAATGTTTTCACTGTGCACTGCCAGAAAATCACTTGTTATACTGAGAAGTTTCTCTGAAGTGCACAATGGATTGATTGGTCCAGGATATTTTCATATTCTTTTGGGAAGATAGTACTTTATAAAATCTGTTAGGCTACGGTGGCATTGGAGTTTCCAAGACTTGTGGCCTGATGTCTTAGTTGTTTTCTGTCAGTTGCTATCGGTTGTGAGTGTTTTGTTTCAGCTGGTTTGCTTCCAGAATTCCCATTTGATGGCTCATATATCTCCGCCGAGATTTCCCATCTGCTTACCCATTTAGAGACAGCTTTCTCTTTTTGGAAAATATATATAAATGGTGTTTTGAGTCCCTTCTGCTGATTGCAACATTCAATTCACAGGATTGGTTTCTGTTGATAGCCTATCACTCTCTTCCTCCCCAATCTCTCCTCTCTGTTTTTGGGATAGGAACCCACTCTGTGGACTAGTATGGTTTAGAATTGGCTATGTAGCCCAGACTGGTCCTGAGCTCAAGGGTCCTCCTGCCATAGCCTCCTGAATGTTGAAATTATATGCTGGTGACACCATAACTGGCTAACAATATGTTTTTGAGTATGTGTTATTTTCCTGTTGGTTTATTGTTAGATCTTTTCTTTGTTGGCAATACATTGTAGAGATTTGGATTCTCTTAGATTCCTCTGTTGATTCTTGTCTATGAGTGTGGTCTACATTGAACTCCTGTATCCCTTGCAGTGGACACTTAACATCTTGCCTCTGATGCTGCACTTTCACTGTAGGGTATCCTGTGTGCATGCATAGTGATTGTGAGGTTTGGGGTAGATAATTGGGTCTATCCCCTTTGCAGTGCCTCTGTCTCAGGATTTAATTTTGTAGCATCTCTTCCCACTGCCACTAACACCTCAATCCAGTCAGGCCGTGGTTCTGCCTGTGGCCTACTTTTGCTGTGTGGATTGAGAAGTTGCCCTCTGGCAGAAGGACTCCCATTGGATTTTTTTCTTGCTTTAATACTCACCCATGCCTTCAATTGCAACTTATTTTGTGGAGGTTTTATAATTGCTGTTTGAGGGTTGGAATCTACTTCCCACCTTATGCTGGCCTAAGGCGTTGTCTTCTGTTTCTCAGGCTGCTTCTGGAATCCAAGACTCCAGTTTTCTGGGTAGAGAGCCATAGAGGAGCTGTGGTTGCTGGCAAGCTGGCTGCTGTGCTTTTCTGGTCACACTGCAGGACATTTGGCAGGAGGGTGTTCCTGAAGTCTTACTTGCTCCATACCCAGAGGTGGCTCTTGCTGCAGCTGCTGGCAGTTGCTCCTGAAGTGCTTCCTATGCTGTTCATTTCTTTGAATACCAGACTTAGAACTCTGCAGAACTAGTTTTGTTGTTTGTTTGTTTTTGATTTTTAGAGACAGGTTTTTTTTGGTATAGCAGCCCTGGCTGTTCTGGAGCTCACTTTGTAGACCAGGCTGACCTTGAAACTCAAAGAGATCTGCCTGCCTTTGCCTCCTGAGTGTTGGAAATAAAGGTGTGCGCCACCATGCCTGGCTAATCTAGTTTTTTTTTTTTTAAATTATTATTCATGGGCTGGAGAGATGATTCAGAGGTTAAGAGCACTGACTGCGCTTCCAGAGGTCCTGAGTTCAATTCCCAGCAACCACATGGTGGCTCACAACCATCTGTAATGAAATCTGGTGCCCTTTTCTGGTGGGCAGGCAGGCATACATGCAGGCAGAACACTGTATACATAATAAATAAGTAAATAAATGAAAAGAAAACCTATTTAAAAAATTGTTACTCATTTAATCTTCTTTTTGAGTATATTTTTCAGTCATTCTGCCTCCCAGAGTTCTCGTATGTGTGTGAAGTTATGTGTGTAATATTATTTTGTATGTGTACAAATGTTTTGTCTCATAGGAAAAATAAATAAGAAAGGGGTGGCAGTGCAGAGAAAGAAGGGTGGGGAGGGAATTTGAGATTTGCGGTCAACTCACTGTTTACTTAAAGCTCACCCCTGAATTGGCTTCCATAATGACTGTTCTTGGTTCCTTGTCATGTCTTGACCCTGTCTTGAATGACCTTTTCTCTGTTAGTCTCTGGGGTGTCTCAGTTCTCCATCTGTAGCCCCTCACTGTTCTTCAGGCTGCCTCCAGCCACTGTTTGTCTGTCTGTCCATGGTTCCAGATCTGTAGTCTGACGCAGACTAGTGTGTTTATCAGCATGGTGGAATCTTCTGCTCATGCATGTTTGAGGTGCCTCAAATGCAGCTCACACGTACAGAGCATACTCCTAGGCTTGCTTCCCTCCTGTGCTCGCTAGCCTGTGAGATGGCACCCCATTTATCTGGTCATTTGGTAACTAACGGGTGAGGCACGCTGACCTCCTCCTTTGACTGTCACTAGTCAGCCAACATCCTGCTGACTTTGCCTCTCGTATCCCTGTTGCCATCCTTGGTATCACTGCCTTCATCTGTTGCCCAGGCGGCTGTAGTAATTTTGTCACACATCTCCAGAGCACTGTCTTTGAAATGCAGTTTTAACCCATCTTTCCCCCAATGAAATGTTTTTTTGTTTGTTTTTGTTTTATTTTGTTTTGTTTTTGAGATAGGGTTTTTCTGTGTAACAGCCCGGACTGTCCTGGAACTTGCTCTTGTAGACCAGGCTGGCCTTGAACTCACAGAGATCCACCTGCCTCTGCCAGTTTTTTTGTTTTGTTTTGTTTTTACCAAGTCCTAAGCTCACAGGGGTTTGGCGTCCAGTGTTGACACATGGCCACTCCCTTTGTCACACTCTAGTGAGCACTGCCCAGGCCAAGGGTCTTGTTCCTATGCCTGTGCATCTGTTGCTTTCAGACATAGCTTTGGAGCCATTCCCACAAGGTGGCTTGCTCAATCCTTCCTCATCCTTTTACCACCCTCCCCCATCTGTCTGTGCCACTTGTCACTCAGCCACATCCATAGCACTTAATTTCCAGTGAGAACTCAGCCATGCTTAAATAATGGAGCTTGTGGACCATCAGCCGAGAGGGAGTTGAGTCTTTGTTTTTGTGCTGTGTATTGAGTTCAGCCTGGCGCGTGCTAGGCAGGGGCTCTATCTCTACTACTGAGTTACATCCCCAGCCTTCATTTTACTGTTTTTTTTTTGTTTTGTTTTGTTTTGTTTTGTTTTTCTGAGACAGCCCTGGCTGTCCTGGAACTCATTCTTATAGATCAGGCTGGCCTCAGTCTCACAGAGATCATCCTGCCTCTGCCTTCCGAGTGCTGAGATTAAAGGTGCTCACCATTGTGCCAAGCTATTTTACTTTTTTTTTTTGAGACAGAGCTTCATGAAGTTGTTAGGCTGACCTTGGGCTAACTCAGGACTTGAACTTGTGATCTTCCTTCTCAGCCTTTGGAGTATCTGAGATTTCAGGCCTAGCTGTATCAAGCCTTTGTAGGGAATAGTGAAGGTTTGAAGCAATTCTTTAAGCATGGCGGTAGGTCTGAACAGGGACTGAGAAGCGGGTAATTTGCATGTTTTGTTGCTTTGATGTTATTGCATATGGCTTAGATGTATTCCCTTGAGAAACTTCTCTGTCCACTTTAAAAATAACATTACGGGTTCTGGCTGACTGAAACTTCTCTTTTGATTGCAGATCCAACGGCTTTGAACAGAAGCGCTTTGCCAGGCTCGCCAGCAAGAAGGCTGTGGAGGAGCTTGCCTACAAGTGGAGTGTGGAGGACATGTAGCTTCTCTGAGGCTGTGTGGTGCTGTGGTGGTGGTGGCACAGGACAGCCCAATATCCAGCTCTAATGCTTGTCTTGCTAGACACAGACCAGCAACTCACAGTCAGTTCTGACCTTTGGACTAGGCACCTACCCTTGGCTATGTCCATGCTGTCTGACTGCCTTTGGCAGGACACAGTGACTTCTCTATCCCAGGGTTTGTTCTTAGCCAGTGCTTTTCTTCTTTTTAAAAATAAACACATATTTATTTTTTGTAATCATTTTCTAACTGGGTATTCTGCTTGGGGAAGAATTCCAGCTCGTATTGAACTCCCTGGGGTCTTGGGAATGTTAGTGATTGGTGTTTTCCTTCATCTGCGAGCTGTGTGAGTAAAGCCTTTGGGAGTGGCAATTGTTCTGTGCAAATCAGAATTCAGTGTTAACACAGGTGTGTGATAAGGTAGTGGGTGCTACATGTTTATGGGAAAGGTGGCTAGTGGGGCTCAGAAAATTATTTTTATTATTGTATGAACAAAAATGAAGTGGGTCCTAAAGCCATTATGGACCCAGATGAAGTTTAGTGCCATGAAGCTACAAGATGGCTCATATGAGGGGCCCTGGGTTTGTGACCCCAGCGGCAAGTAATAAAGTCTGGTAGGAGCAAGCAGTGGGTTGCACCCCATGTGAAGACAGTTCAAACCACAAGCTGTGATGTCATGTCAGAGCTAAAGATGCCTACAGATGCCGAGAAAGCCCTGGCAGTCTAAAACAATGAAGAGGGATTGCGTACATGAAGGATCGGCTGTATGACAGAACTCTACAAATCAGGAAGGAAAAGACAACTGAAAACTGGAAAAAAAAAATAGAGAAATTGGGATAGCTAGTAAGGGTATTGCCTCACTCCCAGTTAACTAAATGCAAATTATACCGTTTTCTGTTCTGCAGCTATTAGTGTGGCCACACAGCTCTTGCGGAGAATGAAAACTCAGTGTCAGCCGGTGTCGATTGAGGGCTGCAGGTGGGCAGCACATATGGGAAGCGGTGCTATGTGGTCTTGTAAGGCTGGGCAGTGGTGCCATGCTGCTGGAAGCTGACTCTGGCTGTCCTCTGTGCCTTAACTTCTGTGAAATAGAAGAGTACCTACCTTATGGGCTTACTGTGCGTTTAAAACTGCCTGTCATATAGTGAATGCCACAAAATTCCTAGCTGTTAGTATCATTGTCTCCATTAGCATCAAGTGTGGTAGCTAGCTTCCAGGGTAGCTCTTTTCGTCCCTGCTCTCTGGCATTCAAGCCCTTGGGTAGTCCCCTCCCAGAGTAAGTAGGTCTGGCTTGTGTCCCCAATAGGATGTGTCAGAATCATGTGACTTCTGAAAGTTCATAAAAGACATGGATACAGTCTCCTCCAGGATGGCTTGGTGTGAAGAAAGATGCTCTCCCTGTGGGCACTCTAGCAGCCCTCCAGGGGGCATGTGAAGGCAGAGGCCTTCTCCCAGGCCAGCAGCAAAGGAAGCTGCCAGGGCAGGCCTTAGGCGCAGCCCTCATCTATAACTTGACCCAAGCCTGCAAAAGCAGAGCCACTAGCTCTAGCTTTGGGACTCAAAGAAGCTGTGTTGATGTTCGGTGTTTTCTTAAAATCAAAAACCCTATAGCTTTATTGAGATAAATTACATAGCATATGGTCCTTTCAGTGTAGGATCAATGTGCTTTAGCACATCTTGGAGCTGTGCAGCTGTCAGAACAATGATACTGAAGTACTGTTATCATTTGGATACTGGAACCTTGTTTCTGTTGCTGGTCACTTGTCACTCCCCTGACTACCTCTGTCCTGGACAACTGGCTGACTTCTCACCTCCCAGGATTTGCTACTTTGCCATTGGTGTCATGTGAAATGCAACTGTCGTCTATCTAACATGGCCTTTGTCTGGCTACTTTCATGTCACATGTTTCCAAATTCTAGTTGTGTTGCAACATTCCTCTCTCTCTTTTTGACTCAATATTTCTGTGTGGTTATCACACACATTTTAATGACAATTTGATGGTTACAAAATGTTTCCACTTTTGATTGTTATAAATATTGCTGCAATGAATAACCAAAATACAAGGTTTTTGGTAGATGATTTTTTCTAGAGATATATGTGTATATGTGTATATATATATATGTGTGTCTGTACATGTGCATATGTATGATATATATACACAAACACACATATACAGACTTAGAAGTGCAGTCATTAAGTCATATGGTACTCCATGTTTTAACTTGTTGAGAAGTTTCCAGATTTCATCCCAAGAGTAGATGAGAGTTTTTTTTTTTTCCTGCATCCTTGTCTGTACTTCCTATTTTTATTACAGCTATCCTATGGGTGAGAGGTGGTAAATCTGTGATTCTGATTTCCATAATGATGTTGAGTGTCTTTATATATTTTCTTGTTTATTAAGGGACTTTGCCCATTTTTCATGTATCTATAAGGACCCTGTATATGTATATCATATGTGTATAAATATGTGTGTGTGTACTGTCTTAGGATTTCTGTTGCTGGGAAGAAACATTATGACCATGGCTATTTATGTGAAGGAAAACATTTAATTGGGGTAGCTTACAGTCTCAGTGGTTTGCAGGCAGACGTGGTGCTAGAGAAGGAGCTGAGAGTTCTACTTCTGGATCCACAGGCAGCAGGAAATAAACTGTGATACTGGTCATAGCGTGAGCATAAGAGACCTCAAAGCCTACTCCCACAGAGAAACACTTCCTTCAACAAGGTCATACCTACTCTAAAAAAGGTCACATCTCCTAATAGTGCCACTACCTTTATTGGAGGTGGTCTCACTATATAGCTCTGACTATTCTGGAACTTACTATGTAGATCAGGCTGGTCTTGAACTCACAGAAATACACCTGCCTCTGCCTTCTGGGATTAGAGGCCTGTGCCACCACACTTGGCTTGTATATACTTTTCATATAAAGAATTATTTCTGGAGTGTTGAAAGTGTGGCTCAGTGGTAGATTGAGCTTGTGCCACGTGTAAACCCTGGATTCAATACCCCAAACTAGAATAATAAAGTAGATTTTATATTTGGTAAGCAGTCCCTCATCCTTACATGATTCTCATCTGTGAGTTATTGTTAGAAGCTGCTACAGTGCATGAAATAGGTTCCTGAAATAGGTAATTTGCATGAGGGGGCACACATTAATTTGCTATACAGAACTAGATATATAAGCAAAGCATGGTGGCTTGTGACTATAATGCTAGCACTTGTGAGATGGATGGAGGAAGGCTAGCCTGGACCGTGGGAGACCCTCTTTCAAAAACAAGAGAACATGCACACGAGAGTAGTTTCACTGGCTCTGTCCTTCAGAGGAACATATATGAACTAGTTACATATAAGAATATAGTTTGGAATCACTGTGTAGCAGAAATCCAGAAGTAAATTAATATAGGTACCTATTCCTATGGGAATTGATAGTTAAAAATTTTTAGGCTGGAATACCGGTTTTTGTTATTGAGTTGGTCCGGTGGGTAAAAGTACTTACTTTAAAGTCTGGCAACCTGAGTTTGTTCCCTGGGACCCACATGATGGAAAGAACCTCTATACTCACATGCATACCTGCTCACAAACACAAAAAGTATAATTTAAAAAAAAAAAAATTGAAGGCAGCCTGGGGTGGCCGGAAGTGCCCACCCACTGACCTGTGACATGTGCCACTTGAAGGACCAAATATGTGATAGAGAGATGAGAGAGATGGAGCACACAGTGAGGAGATGGGAGAGAGAAATCAGTTGATTCGCTGTGGAGAGAGATGGAGCTGGAACACCATGTGATCTGGGTCTGTGGCCCTACTGCAGTTGGAAACTGTTACCACCAAAGGCCTTGTGGATGCCCATGGTCTGGGCTGACACCTGAAGTCTTGTTGATGTTCAGTAACTTGTTGAGGTGGTCCTGCCCCTCATCAGCTACAGCACTTGGAAAAGCTGGTCCTAGCCCCTCACTGGCACAGCGGTGTAGACAGTGATGTGTGTATGGCGGGGGGTGAGCGGGGCAGGGAGGCCAGGCAGAGACCTGGACTGACCAACTCAGCTTCTACTTAGGACTGACCACCAGATGATAGGCATCCCCAAAGCTATACAGAAGTTAGCTGGAATCCTGTAAAAGTTCAATATTTGAAGAGATTTAGAGAGTCAGTTGTTTCAAAAGAGCTTGCAGTAGTATTTATTTGAAAAGAGAAGCAACAAATATCCCAAAAGTAAGAGATTTCAGTTTATAAAAAGAACTAATTGGATTCTTTCTCCAATTGTATGAGGAACACCAATTTCTGGAGCCTCTATACATACTATACTGATGCAAATAAATCAGGAAAAGCAGGTCAGAAAAAATAAGTCAGGAGAAATAAGTGGCTCAAAACCCTTATTCTGTTCAAAAGTCAGAATTTTATGCTATTATGGTATTAGATTTTCCAGAACCTCTATATTACTCTCAATATGCATAGAGTTGTTTTACATATTGACACCACTGAACTTATTCCATATGATTCAGAAGTAACTGATTAGATATGAATATATAATTATATTATTAGAATCAACCTTGTTAATTATGTTACTTATTCAACTACAAGTAGTAATCAAAAATAGAAATAATCCCATATATATATTATATATATATATATATAACACATACCAAATCCCATACGGATCTACCAGGCCCTTTAGCACAAGGTAATGATGAAATTGATCAGCTATTGGTAAGAAATGTGCT